>SRLM01000157.1:0-125657 GCA_015708895.1 Populus ilicifolia | reverse complement strand
CCCTCCCCCCTCCCTCTCTCTCTTTTCTTCTTGTTGATGTTAATTTCTTGCTACTAATTATCTTGATGTGGAGAGATTTATGGTATGCACATGTAATAAAGGTTGAAGAATAGTAGCGCGAGAAGAAATAGAAGGGCCAAATTAGCTATAGGGTGCTATAATATATGGGTTTTTTGGTACATGGTGATGGGGGACTTTAGAGGGTGGAGATGATGACACATGTACGACTGAATTAGTTGGACGGACCCCATGGGTTGTCGGGGAAGTTAGGTCATGGCTGATGTATAGGATAGAATGATTGCGGTAATGCAAGTGGGCAGGCCTCGTTGGCTTTTGTATGCCTTCCCTCTTTGTTGCCTTTGGCTCCACAAAATAATAAACGCTAGCATTGTTCCTTGTATAAAGAGGGTGAAATCATATTAAAGCTAGTCTGATATAATGTTGGGAGTGTTTTTTTTTTGCCCCTTATATTATGTCATAGTTTATTGGGTATTTTTATTTTTTATTATACATGTGCACTGTGGGTCTTTCAAGAAAAAAAATTGATCTTTTCAATATTTTCACACAACTTTATGGACCATATATGCGAGGACAACATCTACAATATGTTCGAGGCAGCAAAAAGTTGTCTTGAAGAAAGCATTGAAAGTATTTAATATTCTGGTCCGAATATTAGTGTAATGAGAGATTATTTCATTTGTATATGAGTACAAAAAAGTATGAGCATACTTATTTTTATCATGAAAAAAAGTATTGGGTATTTTACGTATAGAAAGAAAATCTTAGATATTAATAAGGATATCTTGAACATTGTTTTCTTTATAAAAATTATTATAAACAAGATTAGAATACTTTTAAAAGGGGATGAATAAATTAAAATTGCAGATTAATTACATGGTTTCTCAAATTACACACACACACACCATTGAAATGTTAACGTGTTGCAGGGCCTTTATGCCTAATAAATGAAATGTGTTTAAAGTAGAGAGAATCCTACAGAACAAGATTTTCCCGCATGCTGCTTGTGAGATTAGACCATTTCCAAATCCCAAAAAGGAGGTATCCCTGTCATTCCAAGGTTACTTCAAAATCTTTTCGATCTTCGTCTGGTTTATGCACTCTCCACTTCCAGGGGTAACCATTCAAAGCACGTCCATGCATATATAATGGCTAGGATGTGTGCCACTAATTGCTCACTGTATAACAGTAAAATAGAAAGGAAATGTAAGATAGAGAAAGAGGTAAAAACACAAAGGCATGCTCGAAGAAAAAAATGTGTATATTCGCACCTCAATGCATTAATGTTACGTATTGCATGCAACGGGACAACCAGCAACTTTTTCTATCCTGAACTCTAAAATAAATATATAATTTTTAAAAAAATTAATTATTAACTCGAATTTTTAAAGTTAATAATAAAATTTTAATTCAAATACATTATCTAAAATATTAAAAAATAAATTCAGTATTGAAGTTATATTCTTCAATATTTTATAAAATATAATTTATTTATAATTAAATCTGAATTGATATTGTAACAACCCCTCAACATGGATAAAATAACAATTTTATATCAACTAAAAAATAAAATAATTAATTTTTTTTCTCTCTCAATTTCTCATTCATTCACTTGATTCTTTTTTAGATTAGTATTTTATAAATTGGGCTTTGTAGATTTATAAGGTTATTCTTTTTTTTTTCTTTAATTTTTTATATTTTCCCCTTACTTTTCTTTCTTTTTCTCTCATCTTTTCTTTTATTTCTTTTTATATAATGCTTGTGCTCGGCTGGCAACATTAAAAAAAAAAGCTTATTTATTTTATTTTTTAATGATAAACAACTATTTTTTCTTAACGTGTCGTTTTATTTTTATTTGATAATTTTTTTTGTTAACATTACCAAGTTTTGTTCATTCTAAAATCTTAACTAGATTTTATTTAATATATTTTAAGATATCTTGTAAAATTTTAGTTTAATCTGATGGTCGGATTAAAAATTACATCTAATAACATAAAACTGATCAAATTGTTAATTTTCATGAAATTTCTAAAATTTTAAATCAAGCTAAAGTATCATCTTAGAATGCTACACAAAATTTTTAAAAAAAAATTAATAACTTAATTAAGAATTATATTTTTATATATATAAAATTAATTAGAAAAATACTGATAAAATCGGCCATCCAAGCCCGTAGCATGCCCTGCCCTTGATTGTATGTGTTCTTCCACGTAAAAAGAACAAATTGCCTTAATTACGATAACTTAGATGGTTTACTAAACCCCGTTTTTGTGCCGGTTGTATGTTTTAAGACATTTGGGGTCAAATCCACTTCACATCATGTACAGGAGAGATTGAAGGAGGTGTGGACCTTTTCTATTTCTATAGAATGAAGTTATAAATCAGAATCGGGTTGCCCTTTTCCCTATTTTCCTCCCTTACAAATCATATGAATTTGTTTATCTTTTGCTTTGGGAATCTTAATGTGATCCTTTAATCCAGTTTTTGACAATTTTCAAAAAAGAAAACAGAATACCCAATGGACGGGTTCCCATTATTTTCAGGAAAATAAATTTTTTTTTTTTGGAAATGATTTTTTTATTTTTTTTGTTTGATGGTTTACTGTATATGTTTACATATATAGTTGGTATACACATAACTTGTTTTCTATTTATAATCATTTTATAGTTAGTGTGATTACCATATATGAGTAATACAAAAACAATAAAGATGATATGTGATTTTTATTTTTTAAAATTAATTTTATTTTTTAAAAAAATCCCTGCAATACAACATAATTTTTTTTCTTGATAGAAAAACAATTTTTTTGAACTGGTAGACTATGGAATGTGCAAAAAATACTCACTTTTATGTTCTCTTGCAAATAAAAGGAGCATATTTTTTTTTAATAAATTAAAGTATGCATCTTTGTTTAATTTTTAGGCAAGGTGAATTGTTAAGGTATAATAATTGCTCCTAAATTAGTGCTTTTGAAGGTTAAATTTTACATATTTCGTGTTTTTACAAATCAAATTGGTTTTCTATTTTCTTTTCATCAATAGGTACTAATCATTTAATTATTTTCTTCTTTTCACTAACAATTTCAATTATATACTAACACACGAAATATTTTTAAGAATCAATTTTATATCATAAAAAAAAAATCTTTTATAGTCGTTGATTCTCATTCTATCTTAAGGTCATAGAATTGCTGTCAAGATTTTTTTTATTTTTTTATTTTATTGTTGTTTCTGTTCGAAGTTACTAATGAAAATCTTCCACTGTCATCATTATTGGTAAAGGAATATTTTTCTTTAACATCCTAATGATTTATTATTTATTTAATTTAAATTTATTCAATCTAAATTAAAACCATTTAATTGTTATGAATTCCACCAAAAATCAATTTCCTCAAAATTTCCAACATATAAAAATAAAATTGATAAAATATAATTATTAACTATTAAATAATTCATCATTTCTTTTATTATAACACACATAAATTAAAAAATTAAATTAAAAATAAATTTCATTAAATTAGAAACCAAATAAAAATTTTCTAAAATTATAAACAAACCTCAAGATGCAAATCAAACTTTAATTTTATATGAAAAATAAATTTCATTAAATTAGAAACCAAATAAAAATTTTCTAAAATTATAAACAAACCTCAAGATGCAAATCAAACTTTAATTTTATATGAAAACGTTAAGAAACACTTAAATATACAAATGAACTATAATATCAATATTTCATCTCAAATTAATACATTATCTTAAAATATAAATAAATTTTATTACCTCGTGCAGGAAATATTTAGAAAAAAAAATAAAACCAAAACAAATTTCATAACCTAATCTTGAATTCCAAAACTATTTTATATATAAAAACACACAATAAATTTATTGAACAAATGTTTTTGTGGTTTGGTTAATGAGTTACCAAGGTGATAATGTTGTGCCTTCCCCTCCTATAATTTTCTGAATTTCATAGTCCATGAAAATACTGAAATGAAATTTATAATGAATTTCACTGCCCTAATAATTTCAGTAGCCGTTTTCTTCTCGTTGTTTTTCCTGCAAAACTTATTATTTGGACCCTACCTTTTCACTAGCTTATCAAAAGTGTCCTTCCATTGTCAAGTTAGTCAGATAAACCCCTGCATTTTTTATTTCAAGCAATCAAGTACAATTTATGAAAATTGAAAATTTATCTCAATCAATGGAGCAGTGGTCTTCAAGTTAACCTTTTTTTTTCCATTCATATTAAACCCACTATCTCACCCTTCTCATTGAGTGGTTTTTTTTTTTTCAATTTGGTAAATTGTACTTCTGAAATTGAAAATATAACAATTTAGTTGACATAAGTGATAAAAAAAGGGCTATTTATGAATTAGTAAAAACATAAGGTGTAAATAACAAGTTTAACACCATTTTATATCCCTGTCCTAGAATATATTTGTAATATAGCTAAAACCATAAAATTATTCAAATTAATAACTGATAATTTTAAATAACTATATATAGTCGGACTACTATGTCATAACTCAATGTGCTAGGCATCCTACCCCAACATATTTGAGTATATGAAGCATGTTAAGTATGTTTAGATTTATTCTCAAACATTTTCTCTATGTCTAATATTTTATTGATAATTTTTTTCATAACCTCACGTGAATTTTGTAAGCTAATATATATTATCTTGATTAGAATACAATTTAAAATATTATAATGATAAAATTACATTTTAGTCTTTTTTCTTCAAAAAAAGACAAAGTTCAATATCTATTTATTATTAATATTTTTAGTATATATATTTTTCAAGCTTATCTTTCTAAAATATTATTGTATTTTTTTCTCTATAAAATTACTCACTAAATATATAAAAGTTTTTATATCCATAAAAAATATTTTTTTTATAAATAGAAACTACCAGTCACATTAACTTAAACTTATCAATTATCTCAAGCCATGAATGAATTATATTACTTAAAATAATAAATTGATTATTTATCTAATATATTAATTTTAATTCTCAATTTATTGGATTTTGTGACCTCGTAAGTAACCAAATTATATCTTATTTCTTCTTGCAGCACGTACGGCTAGAATCATTGAATTCATTGCCAGCACTTTGAATGCGTCCCTAATTTTTGGCAATTCTTTGGGCTTTTTTGATGGCAGAGTCAGCCAGTTCTTAAGGTGATAAGCTTGCGTCCCTTTTCTTTTCCTCTAATTTTCTTATTTTCATTGTCCATGAACACATGCCATGAATACAGAGCCCTAAAAATTTCAGTACCCGTCTTCTTCTTTCCCCCCATTTGTAATGGAACACACCTTTTGTAATATAGCTACAGAATTAACAGTCGTTCTATATTATTTCGTCTTCCAGTACAGCTAGAATCATGGAATCCATTGCCGGTTTCTTATATTTATTATCCATGTCCCTAATTAAACTCACGAGATTCTTTGAATGCATCCCTGATCATATATGGCAATTCTTTGCATTTATCACCATTCTTTTTCTTTTTTTTTCTGATAAGTCCAGGATACAATGAACACAACAAACTTTAAATTAAGGGGAAGCTTGAAGATGCATGAGAACTCAACATTACCAGAGGAATGATGAAAAACCCTGACAGAACAGGCAGGCAACGATTAACAAAATGGGGAGCGTCCTTTAAATAGGTTGATGAAGTAAAACCTACCTCAGACGCTCCCTCTAACTACTAATTACTCTTAAAAAATTTGACTAGGGCAATTTGGAACACAAATTAGTAAAATGGAGGCAGTATACGTGTTCAAGTACCCCTAGTTTCTCCCACTAATTAAATTAACCCCCCATAGAAAAAGATCGTGATGGTTACGCGTCTGATGATTATACAAATTAAAGTTGTGATAAAATTAAACTCCAATGTAGATAACTTAATCATGAGCTTGATAGTGATCAAACCCAGTGTACGCCTGATGTTGCACCGTTATTTGCACGTTTATTGACCATTCCCTATGGAAAAATATTATCGAGGTGAGCAAGAATCTAACTCAGTTGATTTTGGAAGGAAAAAAAATTAGTTTAGGCACCTCAGTTTATTTATATAATTTCCCAATTTGACAATGATAGACCGGATTTCTAATTAATGGGCTTAAATAACTTTCCAAATTATTATCAACTTGATAAAAGAAAAGAAAAGAATCAGAGGGCTCCATTGAATTATCAGTAAAGATTGATGGACCAAATTGAGTTCTTCGGTCAAACCGAATGGCTTGTCTCTTGTGGGTGGTGATGATGATGCTAGACGGCCATTGATGTACATGACATAGCCAACATCTTGATAGATGAGAATTAAATTACTACCAAAAGCTGACGAAACACAGAAAGCTAGGGCAGAAAAGGACTTGCCTCTCCACTCCTCGAAAGTCCAAGCGAACAAAATAAGAGGAAGACGAAGGGATCGGACCCCATGCCAGCCAATCCAACACTCAGATGTCCCCTCGTGTGGGCTAAGGTCCACCACCACCAAACAAAGCTCACTGTCACCTTCACTAAACCGAAACACGTGTGCAGCCATCACCGGTAGGACACCATGGCAGCACTGTCCACATCTACGAGAGACATCACACGTGTGGACATTAATAGGTCAGGTCAGTTTCCCTCCCGCGATCTTACAACGGAGGCCCAAGCAGGTACATTGCAGTTCACAAAACGAACACAGCCTCCTCACTAACTCCTTATCCTTACAAGAAACAGGACCTTTTTTGGGGTCCGTACTGTCCTCTCAGAGAAGTATCCCATCCACTTGTTGGGCTCTCCTACTTGCTCAGGTAAAATGTTCTCTTCACTTTTACCGTTTGGTCCAAATTCGAACCCCAATATTGCCTTCAAACCATTTTCTTCTTCAGTCCGTCTTGCCACATGTCCAAGTGTCGCACCCCTTCCAATATGATTTCAATCCTTAAATTTAAGGGCTCATGACAATTGCTCGTTTGAGCATTAACGCAAGTATATTTTCAAGGTTTCGAATGATGAATGTATTCTGATAGCTGCTGGCTAAATATATAGCTCAATAATAGCTATGGCTAGGTGCATTAATTGGTGTTCTTAGAGACAAAAAACATCAAATTTGATTCTTTTGGATTGCGTGGGGAAGAATCGATTTGATATCAAGGTCTCTTAAGACTGTATCGTGATTTTAAAAGCATTGAAGACAAATCCTATCGCTAATCTTAATCAAGAATAGTTGAATAGTCAGTCTAAATGTAGGGAAATGAGACCATGCTTTAAACTATTCGATTATGCGTTACTAACATGATAATTATTGTCAATTTTAATGTTGCTCTAATATAATGACAATTATAGTTATCGTTGAGACTTGATACAAATCACTTTCTAATAACTTTTTTTTTTTGTCAAAATCCCTCAAGTATATCCTAGCAATTAGTTCTTGAACGTGGCCGAGTTGAAGTCACGAGTGGATTGTCTCCCTCCTGCTCCAACAAGATCTTTTCGAGAGAAAGTGATGGTAATATATATCACAGACATATAAACAAGACTAATAGTAAATGGATGAATATTGTTGAAATTCTACACTCGTAATAGCCGATAGGGTTGTTTTCTACATTGAATTTTATGGGCCAAAAGCCGGTACTGTTCAATTTATTCCTTGAATTCTGCACAGTTAATTTAAAACTTCTTAATTTGCATGTTGAATGAAATCAATGAATCCATGTTCTATAGTCTATACTTGCGCACAGTGGACACCGATGTTAATTGTAGAGTACCATTATATACTCATGCAGCAATGTGCAGCATTGGCCACTTTTCCTTAACACTGCGGCCAAGAGTCGAGGCTATGCTGCAGAAACATCCCTCCTGCAATGGCTTTGATTGCTAAGCGATAACTCATATAGCAACATACAAAGCCATTTCAATCATAACCCAAGAAAAGGGCCACTTCAATCAATGACCCTGGTACCTACACCATTATTTAAGACACATTTCTCACATTGGTTACGCAAATGACGGATGGGATGTATGGTAGCGTTAGAGCTTAGAAAAAAAAATAATTAGCCCTAACCATGTATGAGAATTTTATTTTTACTTTTTATTTATTTTTATTCAATTTAGACTAACAACAGGAGAGTTGAGAATAATAAAAAGCTTAATGGATTAGTTAAGATTAGTTAGTCAACATTTTTTATTTATATATATCTATATATCTATATATGGCAATGTATAATAATTAATGTAGAGATTATGATACAAGAATAAGTTTTTTTTTTAATATGTACAAGCTTTTAATATATAATGTACTATAATATATCCCCTTAAGTTAAGTTGAGAATAGAGATTCAACTTGAAACTTAAATCTAGGAGAAGTAAAAAAAAGCAATGGAGAGAGGTTTATAATAATATCAACAAGCTAATCTTTAAAGGAAATAAAACAAATTTGAATGATCTTTTCAGTAGTTTTGTCACATATAAAATAATAATCAACATCAATATACTTAATATAAGTATAGAAAATAGGTCTGGCAAACAAATAAATAGCATCAAGGTTATCACATTAAATCATAAACACGAAAGGTAATATATAGATTTGATATTAAATATTGAATGCATATGACCTCAAAAATGTCATCAATTAGGGTTTTATATTCATCCTCCGTAGAAGAACAAGCCACGGAATGTTGTTTCCCCGACTTCCAAGATATTGGTGTATGTCCCAAGAAAACAATATGACCACCATTAGATTTATAATCAGTAACACTATCAGCTCAAACATCATTTATAAAACTATACAAGAAAAAAGATGAGGTACAAGTGCATTTAACAACAACCCAATATGCATCTACATGAACATCCACATGCTGATGAATTTTTTGTATAAATACAGTGACTAGATCATCACCTTGATCAAGATCTTGAAAAAAATCATAAAGTTGTATAGTATGAGAATTAAATGAAAAAATGGAGGCATGCTCAAGAGATGCCAAATACGATGTGAGGTTTGGTAACCAACAACAAGATGCTATACATCCATTAAAATAGAAAAAATTAGTGCATTGATAATAAATTAATCTTATTACTTTCAATAAAAAATGAATTATTAACCTAAGAAAAATCATCAGCAGCAACACATAAAAAAGAAAACATGATAAAAAGTCACCAACAAAAAAAAACTATCTAAAAATTTTTAACTTCATTTGTATTCATCTATATTTTTAAAAATCTAATTATTTTTATTTTATTTTTGAATTGAGAGTCATTCTTCAATCTATTCTTATGTCAAATATTCTCATTCATATAAACAAAAATACTCTCGAGGTAGAAGCTCATAACTAACACAATTCTGTTCAGTAGAAAATAATTTATCTGCTATGTATACAGCACTAATTAAATCCATTAAACTTTTGACTAACAATTATATCCTTAAAACAATACTAACATTATAATATATTTATGACTATTAATCAATAGATTCAACTCCATTTATAATTAAGAAAAAGATAAATACTGGTTGAATTCTAAAAAAAAATGTTAATTTCTAAAAACGTTATTTTTTAGAATAAATCATAAAATATAGGTTAATTCCTTTTTTATTTTTTTATTTATATAGAATCCTAAATAACATAAAATAAACTACTTAAATAACTTCTGAACTATACAGTACCACCATAGTAGCATGTTATTCTAACCAGTAAAACTTTAAAAAGACCTGATAACATGCTAATGAAAAACATAAAATATTAAAATTAAAAAATAATCAAATTACATCAAAATCCATAAAAAATATATTAAATCGAATCCTTGGTTATTTCTTTACATGCTAATTGCTATTATTGTTGTAAGTTATTCTTACTTTTTTTAACAGTACATACATTACCAAACACTTACTAAGAAAATTATTATCATGAAAAAAGGTATTTAAAACATAATATAACAATTTTATTTTTTCAAAAACCGGTGGGTTTGAGTTTTTTAAGTGATGATATTTTTACTAGTCTGTACTGAATCTATTAGAAGAGTGATTAAAGAATTATGAAAATATAAGGATAAACTAAGAGCAACTAGACTTATTGAAATTAGATATAAAATATAATAAAAAATTAATTAATCCCCTTTAATTATTTTAATATTTCAATTATTTTGTGCGGTTCTCATCCAACACGTAAAGGACACCAATAATTAAAAATAGAGAGGCTTTGACGATCTGGCATAGACAAGCTGGAAGGGTGCGTTCCCAATTACAAAAAAAACAAGTTAATTAACTTAATTTACATGATTTACGGGTTATAGAGTTAATTTACATGATTTACGGGATATAAATACACGTTCAAACCATATTAAAAACTGAAATTTTGCCACCCTGTTGGGTGGCAATTAAAAGCCGAGGAAAAAGAAAGGGTATTTGCAGAATACAAAAATGTTAAGAACTAAAGTAGATAAAGCTTAAGATAGCGATAATTAGCTGGAGGTGGCTTTCGAGGGACCCACCTGGTCTAGCCTAATTGACAATGGGACCCAAACCTGTAAGTCGAGTGGACCCCAGATTGGCTGGCCACCATTGGAGAAGAGACCCGAACCAGACACTGGAGAGAAAGCTCATGATGCAGTGTCATAAATCAGCAAGAGCAGTGGACCCTGCCTGTCCCAGGTGTTCCAAAATATGATTTGGGTGCGCACCGTTTAGCCGTTTTTATGCCAGGAGGCGCAAGAAAGCAGAGAAGGGGGTCTCCTTATGCCAAAGCCACATTCAATTTTGCTGATTTGGTTCGATACATTAGGACCATTTAGGGTTCATGTGTCGGTGCCATGGAAATAGCTAGAATGGTCAGCTTTCTCCAGCATGAACGTGAAGTTAACTCCTCATGTCCGAAAAGCAAATGGTCCATAGATCGCAAGGATACCGTAGAACTGGATTCAAAGCATGTTTGATTAATCATATTTTTTACAGTGATATTTGAGAGTATAGTAATAATTACAATTTAAAGTATTTATTATTTAGAAATATATTAAAATATAGTTTTATATTTTAAAAATTATTTTTAATATTAACATATAAAAATAACCTTAAAACATGAAAACAAATTAATATAACAAGAGCTACGTACTCAATATTCAAAAGAGCTATTCCCCCAACTCATACATGTTGTGGAGGGTCTTAGAGTGATTGGATTGGTAGGAGAGTTAGAGGCAGTATTTTTCACCTTCGCATGCATACATTAGAGAAGCTCAATCGAAGATTTGTTCACTATCTCTAACTCTTTGTTACCTATCCACTCGGTCTAATCAAATATATATTTATATATATATATATAAAGACACATATTGTATAGCAATATTTGCCTTCATATGTGACAAATCACTGGACTAAAGTTTCAACTCACTTAATCTTTTCACCTTTCAAGATATATAGCTACTGTAAACAATGGGTTATCACTATCAATTAAAAGCAACTAGCTCGACACTTTGTGCTGCATTTCAACGAAGCTCATCCTATCCAAATCCCAATAATTTTAGAGGATAGCTTTGCAAATTGACATTTCTTGCGTTACTCTTACGTGCAAAGGCCGTTTCTGAAGTGTTTATTGGGCTTGGCAGAATCGGGAAAATCCACATTTTTAACCGTCATCTCAAAAAAAAAATTGTTAATTTTTTTTTATATTTTTTATATTATTTTGATGTGTTGATATCAAAAATAATTTTTTAAAAATAAAAATATATTATTTTAATATATTTAAATATAAAAAATATTTTAAAAAATAACTATACCCATAAAAAAACTATTAAAATAATTGTAGGGCTATAGATCATCACACACGCACGTAATGTTACACAATAAAAGAGAGAAGGGACACTTTTATTTGTAACTTGAAAAGTTGTCTCTATCGTTAATCTCAAAATAAAATAAAATGGCAAATTAATTAGTTTGCCTTTATTTTCAAATGCCATAGCTTCTTCCTCTGCCATAAAAATAGCCTTTCTTCGATTTTATCTTGAGATTTTACTTCAATATTCGCTAAAGAAGTTCGCATCATCCATGAAATCCCCAACATAATTAGTTTTTTTTCATCATCCCAATTAAAATAAAAAGGAAAATGGAAATTTGCATTTTTTGTGTCAACTTATAATTTTTAATTATAATTATAAAACCTAACCAATTCAACAAATTAATCAAAAACCAGTATTTAGATTGGGTTAAGTTTAAAAATAATTAATTCAAATTTAATTTGGTTTAACTTAAATAATACAGTGATAATTTGTTAAAAAATTAAATAAATCAATCAAGATTAACTTATGATTGAATTATAAATTTAGTAATTTTTTTTTTGTAACTATAGGTGTTCATACTAGTTTATATATATCTTAACTAATTTTTTAAGATTTTAAAATTAATAATAATTAAAGTGTTTAATAGTCTTAAAATTTATAATTTTTTTTTAAAAAATTTAAAAATTTAACTTGTTAAATTATTTTCTTTTATATTAATTTTTTTTTTATGTTGATAGGTGGGTTACGGAATCATGGTTTTCAAAGTTTGAATTAATATGAGGAAGAATTCCTTAATGCATGGCGATGGCTCATGGGGCTTGACCATGCCCACATGTATACATGCAAAAACTTGAATTCCTCCAAATCTGAAGACCAAACTAATAAGCCTAGCTAGGGTCTCCCCCACAAGCACAATGCCCTTGCACATCAAGGACAATCCATGTGGGCCCAACTCACATGGGCGGCACCAAACCTCCACTCATGATTAATCCATTGCTCCTCATTTCTTCCAGCGGAATCCATGGTCACATCTTGACCGTTCGTCTGAAAGTCACGGTATTCAATGTGATCGGCTCAGCTTTGTCCCCTCCTTGTCCCCAAAATGCAATGACAACTTTCTCTATCTTGCCGTTCATGTGACAGAGACAATTTGCTGCCCATCTCCAAATTTGTGCTTTGAGATTCCTCTCTCCAATGTACTTACTTCACTCTCTCTTCAGGGTGTGTGTAGTCCGCTTCCCAGATCTAAATCTTTTTTTTTAAAAGAAAAATTAATGCATGCAAGGCTTAATATTTGAATCCTCATGCTTTCGTTATTAAAAATTGAGAAGAAAAGAATACATTTTAGGACATGAATCCCCTCATTTACATGATTAAATATAAAATATTAGTATTCCAATATTTGAGCAAAGTAATTGTTAAATTGCAACATGTTTTTATATATATATATATATTAAAATACATGTATATTGTTTGTTATTGCTGTTGTTATTATTATTATTAAGTAATTGATTATTTTTAAATTTTTTTAATTTTTATAACTATTGTTTTATATAATTTAGAATTGACGGCATCAAACATATAAATAATAAGAATTTATATTATATTTTTAAGAAGTGGCTCCATACTTGATGGTAAATAAAAAATATATTAAAAAACTTAATCTACTCAATGATGAAACTCACATATCCACGTATTAGATTAAATATTTTAGAATTTTATGTTGATTGTATAATTTTATTTATAATGAGTTATTTTTATCTTGGTTGTATCCTTGATAACCTAATTTATCCTTGCAAGATTAGGCCCTAAGCATTAATTATGCTTCTTCTTCTTCTACGACTTTCAATATTAGATTTGAATTCATAGGAGTTGTTATTAGAATTACAGGTAAGTAGTTCTATCAATTAACTAAAATTAAAGGAATTTATTAGAAACATACTTAATTGCTATCCACGCGCCATGAGGGGTGCAGATAATATTGTTTTTGTTTTCCCAAACAATACTGTTCTTTGCCTTTAATTTCAAGTGCCAAGTTGCTTATATAACGTAGACATGCATTTGCCTGAGCCATCACAGAGTGCTTTACAACCACACAGGAGATACAGAGAAGTTAATTCGCAGCCACGAAGAGAAACAAACTTCATTTCATTCAAGATCGTTGAACAAAGAAACGAAAAGTATGGAATTTGAGAGAGATCTTAATCTTGATGCAACAGAGCTTAGGTTAGGCCTCCCCGGCACCGCCACAAAACAGTCAGAGAAGCAAACACCTCACTCAAATCTTGCCAAGAGCAACAAAAGATCATTGCCTGACATGAATGAAGAACCTGCAGGATCATCAAGGGAAAACTCTAGCACTGTGTCATCAAATGACAAAAAAAGCCATGACCAAGAAACTGCTTCACCCATCAAGTAACTTTGCCAGCTTCTATTCAAAATGAGAAAATCCTAGCTAGATGCCTCCATGAATTGTGTCAAAACATGTTGAATATATATATTCTTGTTTATGCCTTCTAGTGATGACCTGGGTTTTATATTACTTTGGTGATGATTAGATGTTTGAGGGTTATGCATGCATGGTTTTGAATAATGAGCTAATTATAGGGTGGATTGGTGTGATTTTATAGGGCACAAGTGGTAGGGTGGCCACCAATCAGATCTTACAGGAAAAACTGTCTACAAGCAAAGAAACTAGAGGCTGAAGCTGCTGGACTTTACGTGAAAGTTAGCATGGATGGTGCTCCTTATCTCAGAAAGATTGATTTGAAGGTTTACAAAGGATATCCAGAACTCCTCAAGGCCTTAGAAGAGATGTTCAAATCCAAAGTTGGTACGTATCATTTTTTCCCTTTTTTTCTCTCTAAACTAACTACACAACATTGGAAAGAGGTTGATTTAATTAATATGAGAACAAAATATATATGTTTTTGAATTTAGAATTAAATACACGTATATTTTTATTATTTTTTGCAGGTGAGTATTCGGAGAGGGAAGGGTATAATGGATCAGAACATGTACCAACGTATGAAGACAAAGATGGAGATTGGATGTTGGTTGGAGATGTACCATGGGAGTAAGTTCTTCGGTTGTTGCTCTTAGATTGCAATTTCCTTATTAATAGAAAAGGAGATTAGTGAATCAATTACTCCATTGTTTAGCTAAACTTACAATTGTTTTTTTCCCCCGAATACAGTATGTTCATCGATTCATGTAAGAGGCTGAGAATCATGAAAGAGTCAGAAGCTAGAGGTTTGGGTTGTGCTGTGTAAAGCCTCACACATGCAATTCAGGCCCTAACAAAAGATGAAGAAGAGATCAGCAAGAGAAAGGGAAGAGTTGCACTGTTAGCCTGGGTTCTCCGAGAAGAAATATCAAATATGGATCAATTTTGTCACCCAGAAAGAAAAGAAAAAAAAGGAGGATCTGGATTTTTCCTTTGTGGGATTGCATGTAATAGAAGATTTTAGAATGATTTGTTAGGAGATCACAGATCTGCATGTATAGTTGGCAAATTTGCTTCTTGAATGCAATTGTACAAAGAGTTCTCCATCAGATCACAAGTTTCTTCATGTAGCAATGGAATAGATCATATTTAATTACTTATAGATGATGCAAAATACTTTTCAATGCCATGTTAGAGGTATGTGCTTAAGTTTTATCCGGTTAGTGTACGTTGTTGGAGCTACAAGATAGAGAGGGATCGATCGATAACATATCCCTTTTGTCTTCCTTTTAGAAAAAAGTTTGGAAGGAATTACAAGATCAGATTCGAGGCCTTGGCTCTCTCTCCCTTTGCTTTGCTTTGTGGTAGAAGTGAATATTGTTGAACAAAAGACTCATCAGGTAGTATCAAGGGGATGAGAATTGGATGCTCTTTGTCTTCGACATATTTTCTGTCATTTAGTAGAATTAAAAGCTTTGCGAAATCAAAATGAGAATAATAAAAAAAAAGAAGTTATGCTCTAATTAAGGCGGGCAGTTCACAGTTGTTGTATGCATCTATATATATTATCTTCCCTACAATAGTGCATTGGAATGAGTCAAATGGCTGTACAATATTTCATATATCTATATAAAGGGAAATGATTATGATCATTGCCTTGTATAAATCCAACCTTACTTGACTTTCTAATAGAAAAGAGAGAGAGAGAGAGAGAGAGAGAGAGAGAGAGAGAGAGAGAGAGAGTTATGAGTGTCGCCATTACATCATAACACACCTACTTTGCATCAAGTAGATTGAATTTTATTAACAAAACTAGGGTGTGAATAATGAAAAAAAAAATGATTGGCTTTTCTGGTCAAAACAACAGGAATTGCATGTGACATTGTTCCTGTTTTTATGCAGGAACAATGTAGCTTTCATTATTATAATTGTGAAAAAATCTCACCCATGATCTAACCATAAGTATTGTCACTTCCAACACAATCATCCCAATTACTAATTACCTATGGCTCTTATCTTATGGTGTTTTTATTAATTGGCTGGCCGCTAAGTCTTCCTCTGCTACACTTCCCTTATAATTGGCTCCAGTCTTGATGCTCCCTTCATGTTCTGGAATTATGTTGGCTTTTGATCTGAGCTTTTGTTTTATGCTTTGATCGACCTGGCTTCGCACTTCTCCTTCGATCGGCCAATGTTACTACTGAACCTAGAGCGGACCAATCCCTTATTTTTTTTCATGAATTGGAGCTCAACTAATAGGTTTGTATTTCTTCCTAATCTAGGTAGAACTTTTTTTTTTAAAAAAAAAAATTCATTGTCACCCAATGTCGAAGGAAGGGGACACCAAGGCGAGCTATAGTTATATATAAAAGGAGTAAGATAAAAAAATAAAAGTCTTTACACTGTTTTATAATAACTAAAAATCTTAAACAGTTTACAGAAATTCTATATAAAAGACTTGTCATGTAATAAAAAAGATGAATATCATGTTATATATTCTATGTAATATAAAATATATTGTTATATATTTTCAATAATATATATATATATATATTTTTATATAGTCTATTTAAACTTGTATGTTATTTAAATTTTATTTTATTATCCTTTAAACAACGTTCAAAAAACAGGGTGTAGTATTGAACACTATCATCCCATTAATAAAAAAGCTAAATTAATTGACCCTATTATTTATTAATTGAAATTCAAAGAACAGGCTTGATATTAAATCATTTCATCCTAAGTTATTTTATATATGATATGATCCTTTAATATGCAAGATAAAATATCTATATATGGTTATGGTCCAATAACCATATATTAAATGACATCCAAAAGCATGACCCAACATTAAACCATTCTATCATAGCTTAAAGTATATGGTGAGAGCACTTATCGTTGATTGAAAGCTTTACATTATCAATTAAATAATATTCAAATAATAGGGCTTATTATTAGACCATTTCAAATCAATTTTAAAATTATAAAATGGAATGATTATATAGTCACCAAAACTTTTATTCATTAATATCCTAGAGATCATGTATAATTCATACTATTATTCACTTATGAACATAAGAAGAACAAGGTCTAATATTAGCATGGGTTGATTAGTAATTAATGAAAAAAATTAATTAATCAATATTTTTTAATTGACCTTATTTTCTAATAATCAACATCTAAAAAATAAAATTTAATATAAAATCATTTAATATTAGATCAATTAACAATTAATACAAACAAGTAATTCAAAAATATAAAGTTGAGATTAATATATATGTAGTTGTTTCTCTTAAGAGATTATGTTTTGGTATTATTGTAAAGAATGATTAAAAGAGAGGTCATATCATTCACAATTATATTCTAGGTTTTTCAATTAATTCAAAAGTAATAGAAGCTATGTCAAACTTATTTTGTTAAACTTAGGATTGGAAATGGGGAAATCAATATATTTCCTGCCACTTAATAATTTTATTGTGGTTTTTTTTAGTTAACAACTCTCTCAATGTTTCGAAGTGTTAACATCATCGTTTTCCCCCCCCCTTGCATCAATACTAGAAGAAAGGCTAATATAGAAACATACTTTCTTTAATATGTATTTGACATTTCGGTATAAATTGCTTTTTAAAAATGATTTTTACTTGAAAATATATTAAAATATTTTTTAAAATTTATTTTTTATTTTTCATATTAGAACATTAAAAACATTAAAAAACACAAAAAAAAAATTGATTTGATTTTTTTCAAGTCAAATGCACTTTGAAACACTCTAAAATGTAAAAATAAATGATTAGCTAGTTTTACTTATGAGCAATGAACATATGTAAATTAAGGAATATCCATTTTTGAAGTGTTTATATGAATATGTAATTTGAAATTTCTAAAAGAAAATTAAGAATAACATAAAAATAAGTTTTTTTTCTATCATGATTTTCAATTATCTTACCTTTAATCAACTTTATTTTATATTACAATTAAAATTAAAAGAAATTTTAAAGCACGTGAAAAAACCTTTATAGATGTAACTAATGAATCCATAATGTTTTTTTTTTTTTTTCATCTTGACTCTCTCCACACGAAAGAAAATACTTGCAATGAGAGTATTATAATCTTTTTAATAAGGGCACATCTATCTTTTAAAAATTCACCATGGAATAATTTTTTTTTCACATTTTTTTTGAATAGTTGAGTTACTTAATTAACATTTTAGTAAAAAAAATAAACTTTTATCCAAGGGTTTTATGATTATTTTTTAATGAATAGTAAAAAATGCTTGAATGCCCTTTAAATCAAATAATTTTGAAACTTCCTTGCACAATATTTTTTTTTATCTTTATCTTTATTTTTTATTTTTTTATTTTTAGGTGGGTTCAAAAGCATTCCTATCTTTCAATAATATAAGATATTAAAAATAATTATTAGCATGTGACAAATATGCATTATTGAGTTGATGCTACTCGAGTCCTTCAAATAGCATGTATTGACAATGTCTTGATGTCAAATATCACCTTTCATTGTAGCACTAGAAGCACATCAACATCCTTTTTCTAGCGGTATGGCTCGTGTGCGCAAAAACATGATAGTTGGGCTTTAATGTTCTTTTTTCTTCTCCTTTTTCTCTTCTCTCTTTTTTATTCATTGAAGTATAATGGTTCGTTTTATTTGTCTTATAAATTCAATTTGGTCCTTTTTTATTGTTATTTTTTATTTTCTTTTAATTGATTTTCTCTTTCAATTCATCCATATCATTTGATCTAATTTGACTTTTATATTATATTTGGATATTATTCTTTTGATTTTCTTAAACTCTTTTGTTAATTTTTTTTAAATTATCCTCCAACATTTGACTTTAATTTATCTTTATGTCAAATTTGGTTCCTATTATTTTTATAATTTTTTTTATCTTTTATATGAAATCTTTTTATTTTTTTTGAATTTCATCGATCAATATTTTTCTTATTGGAATTTTTTTTCTATTCCTTTATATGGGGTTAATTTCAGTCTCATAATTAATTAGGGTTACGAGTTTCGAAGGTTAACACAAGTCAAGTTGATTTTAGTTCCTTTTAGGCTTATTTAAAAAAAATAATTTATTTTTAATTTTATTATCTGATGTTTCATTTTTTTTTATTGATCTTTATGTTTATTTTTTTCTTTTTTCTTTTTTAGGGGTCATCCCATTCTTATACACATGGTCACAAGGTTAACGAGTTAACTCGTGTTGATTCAATATTTTTCTTTTAAGAATCTTGATTTGTTGTTTTTTTGAGTTTGCTTTGCATATGATTAGTCTCGATCTCATGAGCAAAATTACAAGTTTTGAAAGTTAATATAAATTGACTTTGATGCTCTTTTAAGTCTTTTTTAATTGATTTTTTTTATTTTTATTCTCCAATATTGTTTTTTTTTAAATTGATCTTCATGTTTTTTTTTCTCGTTTTTCTATACAAAGTTATCTCAATTTTGTGATTATAGTTGCAAGATTAGCCTGGGTTGATAGAAAACCTTTTCTTTGCAACTTTTTATTTTTTAGTTTTAGTTTTTTCATTCAACATTGTGTTATTTAATATTAGAGTTTCATGGTGTTATTAAATTTATTTTTGTTAACAATCTTTTTGAACTTTTATTGGCACAAATAATCATTTGATTAAGTAAAAGATTTATTATAAAAAACAAAGTTGCTAGAAATAGCGGAGTACATAACTTTTATTGTGAGATAAAATATCTCAATTTTAGTTTTTTTAGCAAATATTTATATATTTAATTATATTTGTGTACAAGCATTATAGTTTATAATTAAATAATATTTTTATATCCAAAAACATGTTACAAAAGCCTATAAATTTATTTTTTATTGGAAAAAATTATTTAACCCACGAATAAAACATAGATTAAATAACTAATAAAATCACTTAACCTTGTTCGAGTGGCATGAGGGCTTTGATTTGAAAAATTGATGATCCAAAACTTCACTAAAGTCAAGCTTGAGATTGAATTAAAAAATATACTGATTAAGTAAAACGTAGTTGGCTGATTAATTCAGTCAAAATCCATCATTTCAACTTCAAGGAAAATAATGAAAATTTTTAAAAAATAATTTACTCGAAATTCATTTGAATTAAATCAATGAATTAATAAGGCATGCCCTTTTCTAAGTTTAATCTCTAAACTAAATCATACGGCCATGCAGTAAACAAAGAAAACAGCAGCAAAACCTATGAAAACACTGTATATAGAGAAAGAAAAGACAAGGAATGGCGACGAGGCAAACTTGAGATGGTAGTCGAAGTAGAGGCAGGTCAAAATTTATTTTTTTTTATTATTTTAATATATTAATATGAAAAATAAATTTAAAAAAATAAAAAAATATTATTTTAAATCCATTACTTCCATGCTTCCTAAAAACATAAATTAGAAAAAATGGAGCGGGCTGTAGCGCCCAAAAAGCTTCGAGTCATCATAAAGCAAGCTAGCTAGCAAGCTGACGCTTCGCTCTTCTCTCTGTTCTTCTACAAAAGAAAGGGAAATAAGAGGGCGGGGAGAGCCAAGAAAAGGCCTCGAATTTCCTTCGGACTCCAATAATCTGACGTCTCTCTCCCCTTCCGAAACCTAAAAAAACAACATAGAACATAGAAGTAAAAGAAAACAAAACTTATTCTTCTGTTTCTGTCTCCAAAAACCCTAGCTTCTTCTATCATGCCTTCGTAACAGTAATAGCAATACGCAGATCTAGTAATAAACCAAAAGAAGAAATGAAGCCCTAACTCTTGAAGACCTGGAATGGCTGAGTTAGGGCAACAAACTGTGGAATTCTCGACTCTCGTGAGTCGAGCTGCTGAGGATTCGTTTCTTTCTTTGAAAGAATTGGTGGACAAATCCAAATCCACCCAACAATCTGATTCTGACAAGAAGATTAGCCTTTTGAAGTACTTGGTTCACACTCAACAGCGTATGCTTAGACTCAATGTCCTTGCTAAATGGTGCCAACAGGTCAAGAAGATTTTTTTTTTATTGGTTGGGTTTGTGTGTTAAAGAGTTAATTTGATTCCCACTCAACAGCGTATGCTTAGACTCATTGTCCTTGCTAAATGGTGCCAACAGGTCAATAAGATTTTTTTTTTTGATTGGTTGAAGAAGGAAATATTGGGTTTTTGCTCTAGACTTGAACACTTTTGAATTTAGGGTTTGTTGAGATTTTTATGTGTTAAAAAATTGTGACTTTAAGGAATGAAGGATTGAATTTTTGTGGCTATTGTTAAAAGATTGCTAGTTTAGTTTGGGAATGCTAGTCTGTGGAGTATTTGGCTCATTTGGGCGATTTTGAATATTTTTTAAATTGGAAATTTGTGGCTACAGGCAAGTCATTGGTTGGGTGACTAATTGGATAAAAGAGTGTGCAAGTTTTGGTTTGTTAGTTTGATATTTTAATTTGTTATAGGTTGTTTTGGTGAGTTTAGGATTTATTTGAAATGTAGAACTGGGAAGAAATTCTCAAGCTTTTTCTTTGGACTTGATTTGTTGGAAATGCTAGGAAATTTGGTAGATTGCTAACTGCATTCCAGGAATTATATTAGCGTTTCTTATAAAAGATGAAATCAGATATATCTTCATTTGCAGTAATTTGAATTAAAATTTTCCTCCAAAGTTTTGAACTCTGGAGAGATGCTCTAAATTTGCTTCGTTTTTGACTCAATAGTCGGTGGAAAAAAATCTCATATCCCCCTCTCTAAATGTAAGTCAATGTTGTGTGCAATTAGAAAAAAAATATCAACATGCTTGCAAAAGTAAACATAATGGAGGAGGTAACGTAGGGGAGTTTATGGTTTCCAGTAACTTGTGTGGTCAAGAAGCAAAAAAAATTATGATCTTTATCTTTTGGTACATAGTGTTATTTTCCTGATGAACGTTGCTAACATTATCAAAGAACCAGCCTAGATTTAAATCCAATTATATTAATAGTGCTAGAGAGTTGAATGAGATAGATCAGCATCAGTGCTGAAGTGCTATGGACATTAGTTTTAAGATACGTGCTGAAATTTTATTTGAGGGGTTTATTTAGCCTTCTGAAAGTATTTTGGGTTTGAAAATTTCCAAAGCATGTGCTGTGTCTACAGTCAATACATTCATGTTGTGCCATTAACTAAGGCACCAGATTTCAGTAGGAAAAGGTATTGATGGTATTGAATTGGTATTATCTCATGAGATTAGAAACCGACAAACCTTTGTATACATGGTGGGTTATTGCAGTAATGGTTTGTTGGTCAAGATGAATAGGACAAAATTGTAGTACAGGCCTCTGCTTCTGTCCATAGCCCTCGTGTACAATCTTATGTGAAAGCATTATGAACATGTGAAGTTTAGAAGGTGGCAACCTTTTTTATGTACAAGGACAAAATAAACTAGTGAAAAAACTTCCAACTTCCTAAGTCATTAACTTCATCATCAAAAGTCAGTAGTCTACAATTGCTCAAGAACACATGTCGGACCTCAAGTCTTTCCCAAGCATTTGAAATTTAAAAAGTCTAAATTTTGTTAAAATCTAATGTGTTAAAGGTAATTTTATGCTTTGGATTCTTGTGTAAGTTATGGAATGGAAGGCCACTTTAAGTTCAAATAGTACTGATTTTTAACTCAACTTTTGCTTTGCAGGTTCCGTTGATACATTATTGCCAGCAACTTCAATCAACCTTGTCAAGTCATGATACTTGTTTTATCCAAGCCGCAGATTCTTTATTTTTCATGCATGAGGGGCTACAGCAGGCTCGTGCTCCTAGCTATGATGTTCCATCTGCAATAGAAGTACTCCTAACTGGATCTTATGAGCGTTTACCAAAATGTATAGAAGATGTGGGTATCCAGGGAAAATTAACTGAGTTTCAGCAGAAGCCAGCTTTGAGAAAGTTGGACACACTTGTGCAATCCAAGTTACTCGAAGTTTCATTACCAAAGGAAATTTCCAAGGTGAAAGTGTCTGATGGTACTGCATTGCTTCTTGTGGATGGAGAATTTAAAGTTTTAGTTACTCTTGGCTACCGAGGGCACCTTTCAATGTGGAGGATACTAAATATGGAATTGCTTGTTGGTGAGAGAAGTGGATCTGTGAAACTGGAAGAATTGCGACGGCGTGTTCTGGGAGATGATTTGGAGCGCAGAATGGCTGCAGCAGAGAATCCATTTACGATTCTATATTCTGTTCTTCATGAGCTTTGTGTTGCATTAGTTATGGATACTGTTCTAAGGCAAGTACAAGCACTCCGTCAAGGAAGATGGAAAGATGTAATTCGGTTTGAGCTCATATCTGATGGCAGTAGTAGTAATGCCACTCAGCTAAATCAAGATGGAGAAGTTGATTCAGCTGGTTTACGAACACCAGGTTTGAAAATTATATATTGGTTAGATTTGGATAAAAACTCTGGCACATCTGACTCGGGGATTTGCCCATTTATAAAAATTGAACCAGGACCTGATCTACAGATAAAATGTACTCATAGCACTTTTGTTATAGACCCTCTAAATGGAAGGGGGGCGGAATTCTCCCTTGACCAGAGCTGCATCGATGTTGAGAAGTTGCTTCTCAGAGCAATATGTTGTAATAGATATACTCGTTTGCTTGAAATTCAGAAAGAGCTGGGAAAAAATGTTCAGATCTGCCGTGCTGCAGGTGATGTTATTCTTCAGTTCCACATGGATGAACCTGATGCTGACCATAAAAAGGTTGGTTTTCATTTAATATGGATTTTTTAACACATTTTGCTTGAGCGTTTAGAAACTCTTAAATCAAGAAACTTGTGTTGCATAAATAGTGAAGGAGCCTTAGTTCCTCTGGTGTGTTTAAGACTATGGAGGATAATTACCTTTTTGTTTGGTGCATTTATTTTTTTGTAGCTATGATCTTAAAGGCATATCATTCTTGAATTATTCTTTTCCCTTTGTTGAATTCTATATGCAGAAAGAAACTAAGTCTGATGGTGGGGATCAAGAGGGGCAGGAAGTACTGCATGTTCGTGCCTATGGATCATCGTTTTTTACCCTTGGAATAAATATAAGGTGTCTTCCCTTGACCCATGCCTATGGAATGATTTTTATTTCTTCTGCATGTCTACTTCTGGGTTGTCTGATTCTTCCTTTGTGTGTGGAAAAGCTAAAACAGGGGCATAGTAAGGATTTTATAACTTTCAATATTCTTTTTTCTTTCTTTTAAAGGATAAATAGTCATCATCTAGTATGCATATGCATAAAGAAGGACAATTTAGACTGCTGGTGTTGATATGCTAGAAAAACTCTTGAAGAAGCTGTCCATCCTCGTGTATAACAAACTTCTTTGTTTCCTAGTAGAAATCGTACAAATAAGGCCCTGTTCTATTACATTTAATGCCTGTTAGGGGATGCATTTCTCACATTTTCTACATTGCCTGAGTTTCATTTTTTTACTTGCAGGAATGGCCGTTTTCTCCTCCGATCATCACAAAATATAATTACACCTTCAGCGCTGATAGATTTTGAAGAAGCTTTAAATCAAGGAAGCATAACTGCAGCTGAAGTTTTCATTAGTTTGAGGAGCAAAAGTATCTTGCACTTGTTTGCATCTATTGGCAGGTTCTTAGGTCTCGAGGTAACTTTTAGTTTTGAGAAAAAAATGAATGTTATTAGATCTGATTAAACGGCTCTGAATTTTGAATTTCGCCTAGGCATTCATGGGTAAAAGTCTTAAAACATAGGATATGAATTTTGCAGGTATATGAACATGGTTTTGCTGCAGTGAAAGTACCTAAAAACCTTTTGAATGGTTCAACTATGCTGCTTATGGGGTTCCCAGACTGTGGGAATTTGTATTTTCTGTTGGCACAACTTGATAAGGATTTCAAACCTCTGTTTAAGTTGCTGGAGACACAACCAAATCCATGTGGAAAAGTTCATTCTTCTGATGACTCAATTGCTGTAATGCGCATGAAGAAGATTGACGTTAACCAGATGCAGATGCTCGAAGATGATCTGAGTATTGTTGACCTGGGAAAATTGAATCGCCTTTTGCCTAATGCCTCTCCTTATAACCAGACGTCCGAACATGGTCTTCTATCTGAATTCCGTCTAGAGGGTCCCATGCCAATTGCAGGATGTCCTCCATCAAGTTTTTCATCCGCTGTTGATGAAGTATTTGAACTCGAGAAAGGGGCATCTGCACCTTCATTCCCACTTCAGATTGTTACCTCATTCAATGCATCTCCTGCTTCTCATTTTGGCTCTGTTCTGATGAATCTTCATACTGTTAAAGCTGGAACTCCTTCTCCTAAGTGGGAAGCAGGCATACAGGGGTCACAAGTTAACAGTGTTGCAAAAGTTTCAAGTGGGGCCTCTCACTATAACGGATCCTTGTATCCATCAAACAATCTGAAGGGATCTGTGCATTCCAGTTCATTCAGTTCACTATCTTCTGGTCTAGGAAGGACAACAACTGTGAGAATGTCATCAGCTTCAAAATCTTTTCAGGATTTGTCTTCTCTTAGATCTCAACTTGTGGTTGAGGTTGGCACTAATTCTGCAATGGACAATGATCATCTAAGACTGCTGAATGATGCATCAAAGGATGCACTATCTGGGATCAGGCCCTCTCGATTGTCATCTCCATCTCGACCAATAGGCTCTCGAATTTCAGCATCAAATGTGAAACCTATTGGAGCCGGAAGCTTGCCAGCTGGGTCTGTTGTCAGAGTTGCTGGATCAAGTCCATTAGCTCCCACTTCCGTATGTAAGATGCCTTCTATAATTTTATCTGCATTCATTAAATTCAAAGGATAATTTTCCGAGTTTTATTTTTCTTCTGCTATGTTAGCCATGTTTGACTAGAATATACCTTTTTCAGTCCAGACAGCAGGAGATACTGCAGTATCTCTGGGCTCTAGTTATGATGTATCCATACGTGAAAAAAATCCAAGAAAGCGTACAGTTTTAGACATGTTGAGCATGATTCCATCTCTCCAAGATATAGATGCTAAAGCAGGATTTTCTAAGAGAAGAAGAACCTCAGAATCAGCTCACTTTCAGAAGGTTTCATCACAGACGCTTGTATCATCAGAAATGGTCTATAAAAATGAGAGATACAGCTGTGGGAACCTTATCGCGGACGCAAATAAAGGGAACTCACCTTCAAGCATTTACATCTCTGCTCTTCTTCACATGGTTAGACATTGCTCACTTTCCATTAAGCATGCTAGACTAACTAGCCAGATGGACGACTTGGACATTCCATATGTTGAGGAAGTGGGTGTACAAAGTGCATCCTCAAATATATGGTTCCGACTTCAACTTGCGCGAGACGATTCATGGCAACATATTTGCTTGCGGCTTGGCAGACCTGGAAGCATGCATTGGGATGTCAAAATAAATGATCAGCACTTCAGGGATTTGTGGGAACTTCAGAAGGGAAGCAGTGGCACTCCCTGGGGTTGTGGGGTCCATATTGCGAATGCATCTGATGTGGATTCCCATATTCGTTACGATCCAGATGGCATTGTCCTGAGTTACCAGTCTGTTGAGTCTGATAGTATAAAGAAGCTAGTGGCAGATATTCAAAGGCTTTCTAATGCTAGAATGTTTGCTCTTGGAATGCGGAAGCTGCTTGGGGTAAGAGCAGATGAGAAACTAGAGGAAAGCAGTGCAAACTCTGATCTTAAAGTGCCCATTGTAGGAAAAAATGCTCCTGAGGGAGCTGATAAGTTGTTTGAACAGATGAGGAGAGCATTTAGAATTGAGGCAGTTGGACTGACGAGTTTGTGGTTTAGCTTTGGTTCAGGTGTTCTAGCTCGTTTTGTTGTTGAGTGGGAATCGGGTAAAGAAGGGTGCACATTGCATGTTTTACCAGACCAACTTTGGCCTCATACTAAGGTGTGTTATATTTTATTTTTGTTTGTGTTCATTTTTTATTTCAATCTCTACTGTGCTTATGTTGGGTTATTATCATCAATGTGTTTATACCAAGTTATTTTGGTCACCTGCATTCATCATCATGACATGAAGTTCATGTGGAGCAGCTCACGTGTTCTATGTGATTCACCATCATTTTTTGGCCCATCTTTTCACTTGTTTAAACCAGCATAGATTTGTACGTTTTCTTTTTCCTGTGTTTCTGTCTTCTCAATTGTTAATTTACTATCTGGTTGCAATCCAGTCCCTTGTTTTTTCTTCTTTTCATATCTGATTGCAGTCCTGTCTATCCTGCACCACACCACTAAATTTCAGCTCTCTTCAGATATCTAGCATAATGATATTTTGCTTTGAAGTGCTCTTCTGCAGTCAGCTGGTCTTGCGGTTTGTCCATTGAATTCTTTTTGTGATGCTGTATTGTCAATAGTTGATTAACACTAAAGAGGCAAAACAGTTTTGGATGGTACAAGTCATGTATTTTACTGATTAATACCATTTTCCCTTCTTAATGTATATTTTGATATACCTGGTAAAATTTTGATGCTGTATAGAACCTTTGTTGTTCAGCTTTATCATGGATCCAGTTTTAGTTATTTTTGTTTTGTGATCTTGTGTTTCATGTTGTGTTTGTGACTTAAGTGAGCTGCTCTTACATCTCTAGAATTTGGTATTTTGTTTAGTTCCTGGAAGATTTTATAAATGGGGCAGAAGTTGCATCCCTGTTGGATTGCATTCGCCTAACTGCTGGACCCCTGCATGCTCTTGCTGCTGCTACTCGCCCTGCAAGAGCTGGTCCTGCTCCAGCTGTTCCAGGTGTAACAGCAACTGTTGCTTCTATTCCAAAACAGGCAGGGTACATCCAATCCCAGGGGCTCTTGCCCAGCAGTGTGGTGAATAATAATATTAGCCAGCCAACTTCTGGCCCTGTAGGCAATGTTTCTTCTGGTACTGGACCTCTTGGGAATCACAACCCACATAATGTTGCAATGTTAGCTGCTACTGGTCGAGGTGGCCCTGGCATTGTTCCCAGCTCACTGTTGCCAGTTGATGTCTCTGTTGTACTACGAGGCCCCTACTGGATCCGGATTATATACCGGAAGCATTTTGCAGTTGATATGCGTTGCTTTGCTGGCGATCAGGTTTGGCTGCAACCTGCAACACCACCTAAGGGGGGTCCTTCAGTTGGAGGATCATTACCCTGTCCACAGTTTCGCCCTTTCATCATGGAGCATGTTGCCCAAGAACTGAATGGATTAGATCCTGGCTTTGCTGGTGGTCAGCAGACAGTTGGACTGGGAAATTCAAACAATCCTAACCCAAGTTCATGTTCTCAACTATCAAGTGTTAATGGAAATAGAGTTAACCTTCCTAATTCTTCAGCAACATCCAGGGCAGCAAATCAAGTTGCTGCATTGAATCTTATTGGAAATGCTGTTCCAGGATCATCAAATTTGGCTGTCCTAAGCTCAGGAGTGCCCATACGCAGATCCCCAGGTGTTGGTGTCCCTGCTCATGTTAGAGGAGAGCTGAATACAGCCATTATTGGTCTTGGTGATGATGGAGGGTATGGAGGTGGATGGGTTCCTCTTGTTGCTCTTAAGAAGGTTCTAAGAGGCATTCTTAAATACCTTGGAGTGCTGTGGCTTTTCGCTCAATTACCAGGCCTTTTGAAAGAGATCCTAGGGTCAATTTTGAAGGAAAATGAAGGTGCGCTTTTGAATTTGGACCAGGAACAGCCAGCCTTGCGCTTCTTTGTGGGGTAAGTATGAGAATCTTTTTCCCTTGTTGCAAGTCAGTGCGAAACTGCAGATAACAGTGTTTGCTGTTATCTGTAATGGTGGTGTATTTTTAAATATTTCCAGGCCATAGTATGTTTGTCTCCTGGAAGGGCTATATGAATCTGCAGTGTCTTTGTGCTGAGACCTTGTTTGTCCATTATCTTACATGATCTGATTATTATTTTTTCTCTGCAGGGGCTATGTGTTTGCTGTAAGTGTCCACAGAGTTCAACTTCTTCTTCAAGTACTTAGCGTCAAGCGCTTTCATCATCAACAGCAGCAACAACAGCAACAAAACAATGCAGCTGCTCAAGAAGAACTGACTCAATCTGATATTCAAGAAATATGTGACTATTTCAGTCGCCGGGTAGCATCAGAGCCCTATGATGCTTCTCGCGTCGCATCATTCATTACCTTTCTCACTCTACCCATATCAGTTTTAAAAGAATTTCTAAAATTAATTGCATGGAAGAAAGGATTGGCTCAGGTTCAAGGTGGGGAGATGGCACCTGGACAAAAACCCCGAATTGAATTATGTCTTGAAAATCATACGGGGTTAAATGTGGCTGAGAATTCATCTGCTGCAAAAAGCAATATCCATTATGACCGGCCCCATAATTATGTTGATTTTGCACTGACTGTTGTCCTTGATCCTGCTAACATACCTCACATTAATGCTGCGGGTGGTGCTGCCTGGTTACCCTACTGTGTCTCAGTGAGGTTGAGATACTTGTTTGGTGAAACAATGAATGTGTCTTTCCTTGGCATGGAAGGAAGCCATGGCGGCCGAGCTTGCTGGTCACATGTCGATGACTGGGAGAAAAGTAAACAGAGGGTGGCTCGAACTGTGGAATTGAGTGGATCTTCGACAGGAGATGCCCAAGGAAGGTTGAGAGTAGTTGCAGATAAAGTGCAAAAAACCATGCATATGTGCCTCCAAGGGTTGAGAGATGGCAGTGTAGTTACTGAAAGCTCTGGGACAACGTGATTAGATAGGTTTACTGCTTGCAACATCAATCTTTGAATTATTTGCAATATTTGGAATGAGGAAAGTAGATAGGACCTTGCATTGATGCGAAAGAAGGTCAAATGATGGTAACAAGTTCTGTTGAAGATACAGATGACCGTGCAGGACTTTTTAACTCGTTTAAATAGCTGATCCAGTATTCTGATGATTAGGATGTAAATTATTTTTGCAGATACCGGTATTGTAGCGGTTGTTTTCCTCTGTACAGAAATCATAGTTGCTGAGCAGACAAACTTCGTGACTGTTGTATACCCTCTAAGGTCATTCCGAAGATGTCTAAGATTGTTTTCAGACTGTTCGAGGACATTATTTTTATGTATATGTTGAAACTTGTCCATGTTCCCACTTTTATAAATCTCTTGCGGGCAGGGAAGTCGGTCCATTTAAAGATCTGCCACTTTTATTTTCCATAAAATTACACCGAGTTTGAAACCAAGTAGTGTCCGAGATTGGCTCACCAGCGTGATGCATGTCGTAATTCAGTACCTCCATTCTGGCTGGCGTATTATTTTTATAAGAATGGTGTCTTTCAACTTGATTTCTTACCAGTGTTTGGATAGAAATGAAGATGAATGGATGAGAAGGGCCATACAGGAAGAAGGATTTATGCGCTTGATATAGTTTACCAAGTTTTCGATAATGGTAAGACCTGTTCCCATTTTTTTCATCTTTCTCCTCCATCTTTCCAAGCTGAACCAGGAGCTTGGATTCCTTTTCCTTCCTCTGGGGTTCCATTTCTCCATCCAGAGTTGTTGATTTTGATGATTGTGCTTAAGCCGATCCATTAATGTATTGATAAAAAGTACACCATTTAATTTTCTTTCGAAAAATCAAATATCTTAACATGGAGCAGCCATGCCGTGAGGTTCCTCGTTTAAGCTGCTGGAATGTATAACGAGAATTCTTTCGTAAAACCATGCCGTGATGTTCCTCATATTATGTAAAAGAAAGCTTCCTGTCCATTTTAGTTCCAAGGAATTGCAACGGTGCTGCATTAGATCAGCACTCCCATCTTCCTATCCATTTTAGTTCCAAGGAATTGCAACGGTGCCTACATTAGATCAGCACTCCCATCTGATTCAAAATATCAAAGCTTTTGTGAGCATTAAGACAGCGTCTTTAATCAGAGGATGACCACCATTTTCCTCTTTTCCATCCATCTAGATTCGCTGAGCTGCTTAAAATGGAAGCCTCATTTTCATCTGGTCACCGGTTTAGCTAATTCTTAAGAACCCTTGTGCAGCAATAAACTTCGCGTTCAGGTACAGATGGATCTGGCTCCTATCTTCCAGACTGGTATCCTAATCTTGCTGCTTGTAAACCACAGCCTCATACTGCGCTCCATCAGTCCTCTTAATTTGAAGGAGCATCGCGGGAAAAGAATGTTGTTTGCATGTTTGGAATGACACACCAATGCAGCAGCCGGCAGACAACAGATGAAATATCTCTGCATCTCGTGTTATTGAAGAAGGTTAAATAATCAAACCTCTATCAAAATGTTCCCAGTACTCGTGTAAAATCATCCCCTAGCTTCGTCTCATTTTTCAGACAGTTCAAAATTAGCCTGATGTCCACCATCCTGAATGGCACTTGTCTGAGGAGAAAAAAAATTGTGGATGACTCCATCCACAACCACACTGCTGTGTCCAGCAATCTTCTTCGCTCCTCTATTCTCCATGGTCTCCCTAATCTTTTCGGAGTAGCTTCACCTTCCACTAGCAGCATATATGTTAGACAGCAACGTGTGTCCACCTTCTTCCTCAGGGTCTAAATTTAGCGGCTCCCTGGAAGCTATCTCCGCCGTTTCCACATCCTACTGAACTTGGCAAGCATTTAGCATTCCTCCCCAGATGGATCGACTTGTTTTCATGGGCATCTGATTAATGATATCTTTTTCCTCAGACAACCTCCTTGGTCGTGCTAAAACATCTACCAAACATCCATAGTGCTCGACTACTGGTTCAATGCCATGGTCTTTCACAGAACTGAAAATTTTAATCCCTTGATATACAAGCCACTATGGCTACAAGCTGAAAGAATAGAAACAAAAGTCACGTTGTCTGGACTTGCATCTTCCTGCATCTCATAGAACAGTTGCAGTGCCTTGCTTCCATAACCATGGAAAGCAAATCCTGTTATCATTGATGTCCATACAATGACATCCTTTTTATTAACTTCCTTGAAAACCAAAAAATGCCCTTTCAATACTTCCACACTTGCAATACATGTCAATCAATGCTGAACCCAGGAAAGAGTCTAATTACCCACCCGTGTGCCCACCTCTTTTGATCCAGAGCTCCGGTTTCTGCTGCGGCAGGGACTAAGCTAATCATGGAGACAGTGTCGGGTATAACATTCTCCATCACCAAGTCTATGATTAAATCCTTTACCATTGAAAAACTATCCCTACAGGCATATCCAGTTATCAAAGAATTCCAAGAAACAATAACCCTACAAGGCATTCGATCAAAAAAACATCCACGCCAGCTCCGACTCCCCCACCTCAGCACACCCTGCAATTATCATGTTCCAGGAAACAACATCCTTCTTCTTTAATGCACCAAATGTTCTCAAAGCAAACTCAAACTCCTGGCTCTTGACATAAATATCCATAAGAGCATGACCCAGGATCAAATCCGACGTAGTAGACATCCTCATTTCCATTCACCCATGAAGAGCCCAACCAAACTTCACATCTCCTAATTGCCCACAAAAAAACAAAAAGCAAACCCAACATGGTAAACTCATCAGGTTCAAGGCCTAAACCCACCATTTCATGAAACAATCGCATTGCTTCCAAACCTAACCCTTTCTTAGCATAACCAACGATTGTAATCTTAAAAGAAACAACATCCGGACTAGGCATCTCTTCAAATACCTGATGTGCAAGCCCCATCAGTCCATTCTCCGAGTACGCTTGCTTCATGATGGGGCCCAAGAAAAAAAACAACATCTGGTCAACCAGCCCAAACAAACCCTCCCTAATCTAGCCCAACCGAATGTGGGAAGAAAAGAAAGCCAGAGGAGAAAAGGTTAGTGGGACAGCCTTGAACTAATATTAATCTAACCTAAACCTCACTAAATCTAATACAACAAAACCGTTTGGTATATTAATATTAAAAATAAATTAAAAAATTATTATTTTAATTTATTTCCAAATAAAAAACAAACACCTTGCAGCACAGTTAAGCCCAAAACTGAGAGTTGTCTGACAATTTCTTCCCACTTCTTAACGCAGGAAAACATATCCAACAGGATTTATGTTGTCTTTTCTTTTCTTTGATTGCTTTGGCTATTAGCCTAAATCATATAATTAGCTTGGTGCTATTTGTTTTCCATACTTTCCAAGGTCTTACGCAACACTGTTGCAACATCCAGAACATGGGCAAGCCAGAGGTGAGGATACCTTAGAGATCAAAAGATCAAGGGCAGTCAGGAACGTCTCAATAACTGGCTGACTTGAACCATTTACTGTGGAACAAAGTTTTCAGGGAGAGCTTGCATCCGGTGAGAGGTGCAAGCTCTAAGCTCTATGAATTGGCCCATAAAATTCCCTCATTGGAAAAAGAAAGAAGGGAAAAAACTATATGAGATCATGTCTCTCTCCATCAACTCTTCCTTCAATCATCATTGCAGCAAGAATTTGCAAAAGGGGCACCATTTTTTATTTTAATTTTAAGAGAGGATGGAAAAGGGGCTCTATTTACTTTTTCAGAAGAAAACAAAATCACCCTATAAACAATCTAAGGCAGGCAATTATTTTGCCAAAAAGAAGCTTCTTACAGAACTTTAGAAGACAACCTACTATTATCTATTTCAACTTGCATACAAATTTCTCCAAATACATAATACACATTCCCATCAATCTCTTTTGAAAGGCCCTCCATCCCACTATGCAAAGAGAAAGAAAAGAGAGTTCTTACCACTAATATTTTGTCACTGTCCACTATCCCCGGCCCACCATAGATAATACGAGCACATCAATAGAGGTTTTGAAAGTTTCTGCCTTGACTTAACCATGGCTATAACATCAAGTGCCCGTGAGGTTGACGAAACAGGAAAAAAGAAGTACAATTTCTCCGAATCCATTATTTCTTTCTTTCTTTCAGTAAGGTCGACTTGACACTTGAACTGACTGTCGATGTGAAAATTGGACAAGAACAAGATTTGGGACCCAGATGCCTGCTAGAGTGATCGACGAGCACACGAAGTATGCACTTTCTTGCTTAGGTTTATGAAGGGGTGTTCGATTCGGTGTTGATGAGTGTTGATGCGTTAGGTGGACGTGCTCGGAAGATTGCTGAAGCAAGTGATATGGGCATGATGCAGAGTGCCTTCGACTGAAGGAATTGCATGGCAGCTCCAACGTCTTCTTCCATTAACTTAGCTACTTCTTGTTCAGTGTCATCATTTGACCAATTTTCCCAAGATTGCTGATTGGCTCCTCCTTCATTGCCCTCTCCCTTAATCTCATGAAAACCATAACTTAATAGATATGATAAAAAAAAAAAAGGTTCAAGAAAAGAAGTGTTAATTAACATTTCTTCCAACTCAACTACCTGAACTGATGACAATGGTACATCGGCTACAAGCTGAGCCACAGCGCCTGCTGCACCTAGTCTGCTCATGCTCAGAACCTGATTGAGCATGCAAATGAAATCAAAGTATTATTATTGAGGTCAAGAAAAATAGTGCAAGAAAAATGATGACAGAAATGCCAGTAGTACAGTTCATGTCCCTTTCTAGTTCATGTATTCAATGATGATTTAATTGCAAGCGTGCAGATGCCGACGAAAGACAGATCCACTTCAGGCTCGACATCTTAACTAATTCATTTAAACAAATATTTAAAGGTCTTCAACTATGTCTAGGATAGTCAAAAGGTTATGGCCCCACCATGATATGAAGAACTCCTAATGAGAAAATTTATAGACGTATTGGAATCAGACTCGCCTTCTGGAAAGCATGTTGAAAGCCTGCTAATGCTTTAATAATGCATACCAGAAAGATAATTTTGAATAATATAGGAATATAATTTTATAATCAATATCCTCTAGATCATAAATCTATTTGGATAGCAAAGGCGCCTTCCGATTCCAATACCTTGATTTGGAGTCTTAGAAACTTCACATAGTCCACAATTTCATCAAGCATGGCTGCCCTATCTGTCTGCATGGAATTTGGAATATGTTAGCATATAATAAAATTAGGAACTACAAAAAGATCTGCTAAGATGAAATTAATCTTGTGGTTTCGGAAAGAAACCGACTCCTTGATGTTGTCGACATTGCGATTCGAACTATTAATTTCATAAGTTAAGAATAAAAGGATTCAACAATAGATACATGCAGAACCAGAATTAATTGGTTGCAGATTCAATAATTGGAAATTTATGGAGTGGAACAGGAAGAACTCCGGTTGACTGTGTGTAAATGCACCGAGTGTGTGCAAACCTTGTTGCAAGTGGGAACCAATTCCTGCAACGCCTTCACCCTCTCCGTGATTCTTACTCTTCGCAGCTGCATCCAGAAAACATATGATCAGAAACTGGTTAAAAATCTATACCAATACAGAAACAGCTATCGAAATGTTGAAAAAAACAATTAAGCATAACGAATTACTTGTTCTGCAACTTAAATATGGAGAGATTTTCCAAGAAACCACACGAATATTCATATACAGATTCCATAAACAGAAATATCGAGCAAATAGAGATCAAGTATATACCCTCTCAGCAATACTGTGTGGATCCGTGGCTTGCCCCCGTCTTGCTCGCACCCTTGGCCGTATGCCAGGCGGTTGTGGTACAGCTGAAACTGCTCCTGGATTTGGATGGCTATTAATCTGTACAAAAAGTTTAAACAACAAATGGTAAATGTTTAGATGCAATGCAATGATGGGGGATTAAGACGGAAAAAATTATCCATCAAGTAAAAAATATGGTTCTCCTTAAAGGGAAGGCAGGCAAAACGATAAATCTGTCAGCATTGACCGCCTTTACCAGCGATATATGGAGCTACTAATTCACAATGTGATATTTCTCTCTGGGGTTTGATCAAATTTTAATGCATGCCTAATTACTAGAACTTCAAGGCCTCTCAAACTATTCTTTTCCCAGGTCTAGGGATTTCAGCTAGAATCAGTGCAAATTCATTAGCTGCACATTCACGGTTGCACAACACCTTTTCAAGACATGTTCTTGCGCAAATTAATTAAACCGATTCAAGTAAGCCTGACAAAGGAAAGTTGGGTCGAATAAGAAATTCAACGAATTTTTAATTTTGACCCCAGAAAATCATGCCGAAGCATGAAAATTTGAGAAATAATGAACATTTGACCAGAATCAATTCCTCCTTTTATTGGTGAGACTCAACAAGAAAAGAGAAACGCATTCACAAGTTACCTAAGAAGTACTGCCATTATACAAGCGCACGCTGACACGCATCTTTCCACTGAAAATGGACAAAAACTACCGCTAGAAATGATGAAAAAACAACTAGCTAGGTACTATTGTACAAATAAGCATTTAGTGCAGCGATACTTTCTCCTAAAAGCACAAGATTCTGAACACTTGGAGAAAAAAAATCACATCCTAACGATATTGTCCAACAATTAAATGAAGCGCCATCCAGTCTTGAATATAATTTTTGAGTAACCAAGAATTTAACAACCAAAAACAATTATTATCCCAATCAAAAAGGGCAGTACTTCTCAGTCTCAAATTTAAATAGAAAGGAGAAAATGAAGAAGGTAGTTCTATCTGAGATGTCCAGATTTTACATGGTTGAATAACAAAATCTGTCCAGATGTAGGTTAATAGCAAGGTGTTTTAGTCCAAACACTCATGTTTCATACCTGGTAAATTTGAGGTGGTCCAGGAGGAGGTGGTGTAGGCCGGATTGATGAATGAATCTGCAGATGTCCAAATGTTGGAAACAAGCTTGTCATGTGCACCGAGTCTCTCCCCTGCCACCACAATTTCATAGTTACAAATCAATCCTTTGGACCAAATTTACCATTAACAAAATCAGTCTCATAGTCTCTGGTTTCCATTTTTCAAATTTTGATGGTTGGCAATATTATTAAGTTTTTTTTTTTTCTAATGGGAGAGGAGAAACACAGTAAACTATATCGGTGTTTCTCCAAACTAGCTTAGCAAGAAATCAAAATGTTTCCTGAATCGGAAAACAAAATAACCTGTTGGTATCATCATGTCATGCACTCAAAGAAATCCAAAACTGACACACCCCATATATATATATATATATATATGCGCGCGCGCGCCACACAGTTATCTTTATTCTTACCAAAACAAAATCCAGAAAAATGACAAGACAGATGCAAAAAAACAGATACCAAAACCAACTCAAAGCACAAACAAACAAGCAGACAAGTCCAGTTAGAAAACCACCAAGATAGATACAGAAAAAAAAGAAAGAAGAGTAAATAATAAGTTAGCATTAACAAGAGGATATAGACAAAAAAACAGAATAACAGAAGCAATCAGAGAGGAAAAGAGGATAAAGCTTACCAAGATTCGAGCAGATTTTATAGAAGGAGAAGTGTTATTGATATTATTGTTGTTGTTGGTATCTAAGGAACTACCACTATCATCTTCTTGTTGCCTTAAAAACCCATGATGCTCTAAGTTCAGCCCTAAAGGCATCATTCCCATGTTATTATTAGCATTACTCCTCAGTAATCCAACATTACCAGCACAAGACCCTAACTGCAGCCCCATCATGGGTGGGCTAGTGGACCCCATAACCTCCCCGCCACCTCCATAACCAGGTGGCTGCACTGCCAAGATCTGCTCGAGGAAATCATCTCCCAACCCTTCAGGTGGAGGATTTCCTGCCATGCATGCAAATATACGACAAAAAATACTACTACTATCAATAAATATATATGTGCAAGAAGACTTTGTTTAGCTTGGTATGTATAAGCAGTACTCCTAATAAAACTTAGCAAAAAGACTTATATCTGTACTTTGTTTTGAGTTTGTTCTTGAGAAAGAGAGAGAAAATGCATAGAGATCGAGACGGTGAAAGGGAATATATGGGGGATGTTTATGGGAAACCCGAGAAAAAAGAGTGCTGTGTTGGTGAATTGGGTGGCAGATCCGGAGCCCAATAACCCGGAAAGTGAGTTGTGGATTCCAAGATGAGAATAATGGGTATGGCTGTTAGCCTGTTACTATTATCTTGACATTGTTCAGTAAAAGAGATGGAGAGGAGAAGTTAAGAAGAATATCATATTCAGTGTTTTCTTGTGCTGGTTTTCGTTTGCTTATGGGTTCTGACTTGTGGTTAGTGCTGCGTGTGACCAACCTGGCTTTCAAAGGACGGGTGAGACCTTGAGAGAATGGCTAAAGTTCGACTCTTTTTTTTTTTTTTTAATATCGGAGTTCTGCCCTGCCCTGACTATTGCTGGTCACTGCCTGCTGGCTCTACGTGCTCAGAAAGGCTGTGATTATTATATTTTCATTTCTCTTTACGAAATTTGATTAAAGAATATGATTGATGTGCATATGAGAACAAAATAGAGTACATTTATTTTGTAGGTTGAAAATTTATTTGGATTTAATCTTTAAATGTCAGCATGCTTTTTAATATAAAATATTGATATAATTTTAATAAATTATAGATGAATGTGAAATTAATATAAATAAACCTTGATTGAAATCTTTTAATAAAACTTTTTAAAAGCTTTTATTTTATATAGAAAAAAATCAAAATTTTATTGGTATTTATAAAATAAAAAATTAAAAAGTTAGATTTTAATAAAGAAAAATATTTAAGTTTTTAGAGGAGAGAGATTATATGCAAAATAAGTTTTAAGCTTACATTAACAAATGTGAGGGTTGGACCTAGGCATAAATTTATAGTAAAATAATATTTTGAGTTACAGCAATTAAAACTTGAATTTAGTTTGTTTTGTTAAAAATTATTTTTTCAGAAGTATCTTATACAAATCTAAATAGCTTTTTACAGTTGAAGAAATTTATGTTTATAGTTGCTATGTTCATATTTAATTATTGATTTATGATACCTAATCAAATATTAATAATGATAAAAATTAATTTTGAATTAGTTCTTTAACTTTTGAGCTTTTAAAATTCACTGTAAAAAAGAAGTGAAAGAAGAGTTTATGAAAATATTTTTAAATTCTTATACAATTTTTTTCATCTTATTTTTAGTGTTTTTCATCTCTTTTTATACTTTGATTTTCCTTCAAAATATAAAGTTTAGGTTTTTTTTTAAGAAATATTTGGGTTATATAATATTTAGTTTAAATATATTGTTTAGAAATGCATATAAATTAAGATAATGTTGTTGCAATCTTAAAAGGTTTATTGCAAACATTCATAACACCAAGAGATAAGTAATAAAATCTTGATTTACCTTAAAAACAACGAAATTTTATCAATTTTAAAGTGTTTCAACAAGTAATTTTTATTTTATTTTCTTTAATCCTTTTTCTTTAGCATGCATGTTATAATAGTTTTTTTTCAATCTCTTGAGTTTCTTTGAATGCACACTAAATATGCTTGTTGAAACTTTTATATATTTTAGTATTTGATATAATGATTGACATGATATATATGTTCACAAGTTTATTGCATGCTTGTAGTTACAACATGTATAAACTCTAAGAATTTCCTTGAAATATTTTTATGTTTGGTAAGCTTTGTTTTTTTTTGTTTTGTTAAACTAAATAATCTTGCTTAATTTTTTATTTACACTGTCTAATGACACAATTAATGAATCAATCTAATCTACCACAATTTCATCTCCCAGTTGATTCATCAGTTTCTACACTTGCATGTATGCTATATATAAAGTTCTCAAATTCCTTAAAAATGGTTTTGGACTTTTCCAACCCTAAAGATGTGTTGTTCATTCGAACGTCTCTTAGAGAGAAATAAATTATTTGTTTGCATCTTTTCAAAACGTTACTGCAGCAAAAGATTTCTTGATATTAGGTTGATGATTATTGTTGCGAGTATATTTATTAAATTTGGTCTCGTCTAGCTGAATGATCTGGAAAATCAATAATTAAAAATCTAATTTTAAATTATATTTGAATTTGAACTAGAAAAAACATTTATATTATCAAACTTAGCAAATTAATCCTGTTAAATTTGTTTCAAACTTGGTTGGATCAACACTAAAAAACATTAAAAAAAAAAAAGGAGCGAAGAGACGTTATTTTTTGAAGGAAATGATTGAAACGTTAGTTGATGCAGTGAACTAGCCCAACAATCCAAGCCTTTGTTCAGATGAAACCTAAACTGGCTCCGGAAACTATGGTTGCGAGTGCTCATATATAAAAGGAGATGTGCATATGATTAAAGCTGGAATCATAAAAAGGATGGAGTTCATTATAAACCGGGCATGTATCATATCGAAATGTATAAAATATGAAAGAAAAAAACGAAGATGTCATTAAATTCCTTGTGCTGTAAAGGAAGATGATAGACAAACGACTGGACAATCAATGACTAGATGATCATATAATGTAATGTCCTCTTGCATGTGATGTTAGCATGACTCGTTTGAAATTGAAGCTTTTTGCACCAAAAACAATAGAAAAGTTGCTTCAAAGTGCCTGTCTACTACCTCCAAAAAGTTGGATCCTTTTACCAGGTATTATGGAGTCGCATTATGCAAGCCTCTTCCCCTGCAAATGTGGTTTGAGTTAATCTAGCATACAAGTCTACTAACACCCAAGTCCATGTTAGGTTAAGAAAAACAAAATCAAAAGCTGCTTGATCTGTGATTTTTCAAAATAATAATGTAATGGAGTTACCACATGTAATAACCCTATCCTATCCTATCCACCAACACAAGCAGTGACAATAATGGTGGTGTGTGACAAATTTGATATCTTCATTTCTTTAATCATGGCACCATGATGATAATAGACAAAACTTTCAGTCTCACCAACTTTTGCCATCAGACTCTCCTGATTCTTCGTAAGGTGCAAGTATTTTAATAGACTTGTCATTCCTAACGGACATGATCATCTTCTATCCTCTAGAAAACCAAGTCTTTCGGTCATCGGGGTGGTTGGCTGATCAGCAAATCTTGATATGATTTGGTTTTTATTGACTCAAAAATGAAGAACGTTTTAATTACATCTTCTCATTTTCTGGTAGGCTTATGATTGGAATGCCAACTATTGCTTTAAAAATATACTTTTGTGGAACAAAAATCCATGTGAAATGATCCCCAAGAAAGAAAACAACATGTTTTAATTTGTGCTTCTTAGTTTAACCGTGTTTAGCTACGGATCAGATTACTTTTTTTTCCTTGTAATTCTTTGGAAAGAAGCCAGGCTCAGGGAGTGAACCCTTAACTGTTTTTTTTTTTTTTTTGGAAATGGAGCGGATGACACAATTTTTAGAAAAAAAAAATTAACCTTAATCTTGTTTTTAGATTATTAGAAGTGAAATAAAGATGTCAGAGGTTACTCTAGAGGAGTATGCTTTAGAGTTCCACACCTCTTTTTAACAAGGGAGTAACAGGCTTAAAATATAAAATTTTCTAATCAATTACATTGTTTTTAGAATCGATTAAATCCTTTTAAAATCAACTAGACCTAGAATTTTTTTAAAATCTTTTAGAAATAGACTAATAATTTTGTGAAATGGCTAGACTGTTTTAAGAAATGGTTCGATTATTTTGGCTACTATTTAAATTCATGTTGTTTTTGTATTTTGATTTTTTTTATTTTATTTAGTTTTTTTAGGTTTATTTAAATTGTGTGAATATTACAAGGTGTTCTAACTAAATCTAGTGTTATTTGATAAAATTCTATTATAATATCTTGATTGGCAAAGTTGGTAATTATTATTATCACATACTATTTGTTCTTGATCTCTATGAATTAATTTTTTTGCTTGTTTGACGATTCTTGAATGTTATAAACATGCTTAAATCATTGCAAGAGTGTCTGCATCACATGATCTATATATTCATATTCTCATATGTATTGTGTCTTAATCAATTAAAACAAGATTCATGTGTTTGCCTGTACTTATTAAATCATTTTGTCAATATAGTGGGGGATTTATATATACATGTATTCATTAAAATTATAATTGATTTTATTATTGATATATAACATATTATTTAATTAATAACATCAATATTTAATATTTAATGTTTATTATTTATATTATCATTAAAACATATATAATTAAATCATCACCATCATAGCCATAAAGCTAACATCTTTCATTAGCTATCAAACCAGTGTCTCTTCATGCATCACATAGATTTTATTTTTTTCAACATAAAAAAATAAATATTCTAGCATTGTCCATGTGTTTTTCTAACATAAAACATCTTAATTATAAATTAAAAATTTTATATATGCATTTAACTAAATAAATCAAGAATTAATTATTTATGTAAGAGAAACAAATTTTAAAGCTTTATTTCTAACCAATTTATAGTTAATTAGTTAAATTTATAACTCGGGTCATGCACTCAATTAAGATAAATAATTTTTTTATTTAATTATATAATAAAAAAATAGATTCTCATAGAATAAAAAAATCAACTACATATGATAGTGTTTTTTTAAGATCATGATAAATCTACAAATATCAAACCAAAATAAATTATATTATCTAATAAAATATTAAATAATAAAATTAAAAAAATCAATAAAGATCCAATTGTGAATGATCAAATTGAAAAAAAAAATCCAAAAGCAAATTACTAAACAAAAAGTCAATTATGGAGGATTAAATTAGTTAAAAAANAAAAAAAAAAAAAAAAAAGAGCTGAGGTGCATGAACATGGGCCTTAAAAAAAGTACATACGCATTGCTCTAAGGCAACTCACGCCTGCTAAATTTTTCCTTTTTTTTTTATGGGGCAAACAACAATTCCACATTTTTCTTTTTAAAAAAATAAATGACACATCACCTAATTTGCCTAGATTTTAATGACTAGAGGTCACTAGAAAGCCTTGGCTAAGGTTGTTCAACACCCAATAAATCTATTTTTAACTATTTTCTTATCCCAAAAAAATCCTAGAAATCTAAATTAACTTGTTTATTCCTTAAAATAATGCAAAAAAAGCCCCCAAAAATCAACATGAAACCCAAAAACTTTTCAAGTTTAGATCTATTTTTTCAAACAATTTAAAAATAAAAAACATCTTAGTAAAATTCTTTTTGTCAAATGAAACTTGTAAATACCAAAATTGATCATTTTAATAGTTGGAAGGGTTATCAAATAATATTCTCTCTCTTTATCATTAGAAAAGTGACTTTCTATCTCTAACCTCTAATCAAAAATTAAAAAAAAAATGAGTAAAATAAAGTTTCGCACCACAATGGAATATTTTAAATATTTAGGGACCGAAAAGTTCTCATTTTAAAAGAGGATCATCGTGTCCTTTTGTTTCAATTTTGATACAGCCACTTCTTCTGCGCTTTGATTCCCTTTGTTTCAATTTTTCCTCATTAAAAATTTATTATAAATTAGCCATGAGTTTTAGCATAGAAGAATGTAATTGAAAATAAATAAAGACTGATGACCAGATTAAATTAAAAAAAAAAACAGCACGGATACAATTGATTACTACCATGAAAAACCCATGTTTTTTCAGAGCTCCTTATAATTATAATTAAAAATAAATTATAATAGGCTTCAGCTTTGAGTGCCAAGTCCGGCTCGAAATCAGTGATAATGAAGGGAAAGGAGAAGGAAAAGCTCTAGTTTTTGCCAATTTTAATGTGAATAAATTTGAGCCACAGGCATAGAATAAATCCTTCATCACTGCACTCTGATTCTGGAAAAAGTTTGTGCAAAACATGTTTTTGAAAGTATTTAAAAAAAAATATTTTTTACATTTTAAAATTATTTTAATATACTAATTTCAAAAATAATTTTTTTTAAAATGTACTATTTTAATATATTTTCATATAAAAAACTACCAATCACTTCTAACCACCACTGCAACTGAGACTTCAGATGCGAAAATGGTTTCATTGCCTGCCATGATTGCGTGCCAGCTTACCTAGCTTGTGAACTTCTTTATCAGGCATCATGAAAAATAGAATACAAAAACATGATGGTTTTACTATTTGCCAGATCAAGGTTTCTCACTCATCTACATCGCAAACGAATATGAATAATCTGATCTAAAGAAGAGGACACAACAGCTTAGGGCTAGAGAAAACGTAGCAACTTAAGTCTACAAACTCATACACTCTCCTTAGAGCTAGAGACCTCGACGTCTTGTTTCTTCTCTTCAATGATTGCTTTAGGTTGCTCTCCAGGGGTCTCTGGTTCAGATTCAGGTTCCTTTTTAAGCTCAGACTCAAACTCTTTTGCTGCCTGCAAATTTAAACGAATTATATAAATTTACATGTCCTAAAAAGAGAATAAAGAAGAAGTAGCAATATGAACAAATCATTGTCAGAAATTGTCGAAAACAAGACCAGAAAATTCTGAGAGTATAGACATTGGTTTAGAAGCAAGCTTTAAAAAAGAAAACGCTAGGGAACAGATTATCTTTAGAGTAAAGCAGCAGAATGGTCCAGGTTATTGTTCACTTTTTCTTCAAGCCCTTACTAGTGGCTCCTTACCCATCTGTATTATTTTTATCTCTACCAGAAATTCAGCATAGGGTCCACAGCGATCCTTAAAAAATGGATCAGTCCATCACAGTTCTTTAAACTATTAAAGTGAATCCATTATGCTATTTCTTTTTATGTTTTAATTTGATAAAACAAATGAACCATTTTGGTTTTTCCTAGAGCACTTGCTTCTTACAAGTGCACTGCTTGATTGATGATTTCAACACGATGAACTTGTATTCCAGAATATCCTCCTATAACTTGCCATAGAATTAGATTATCCATCTGTGTACTATTATATTGATTCAATATCAAGTGAGATTCTGCATGCCCACAAGTAATATGACCAGCCAATTCCAACACTAATAACACCACTATAAAAATTTCATTACTTTTCTATGATGGACATGACCTTTGCACTCAAGGAAAAAACACATAGGAGCATTTGAGACTTGCATGCGTTTATTATAGTAAAACCAGAAAAGCATCTAAAGAGAAGTTTGAAGGAAGTTTGAGTCCTCAAAGTAGAATCAATGCAAACAAACATACAAAAGCATGAAACAGCTTCCTGAAAATAGAAACCACAAATTAACGGGCCGGATTCTTTGGTTTGAAAAGGTCATGTCACCAACATTGAAAAAACACCAAAGCAAGAATCATCAAAACATGATGCCATCCAAAAGCACACAGGTTTCGTTAATATGTCCTCAATGTCAATTGCACAGAAAAATAGACCTCGATATTATCTATAAAATGCCTAAGTATAAAACACTGCCATACATAGTTACAAGGAACTCTCTGGTTACAGAGAATTTTGATGAAGGGAATGGTAAGTTGATGCATTGTTTTGCCAGCAATAAATTTTAGTCAGCTTTGGGGAAAAAATAAACATCAAAGAACTCCCAAAAGAAAACCTGAGACAAACCTTTTTCTTTTGAGATGTCAAGGAGATTCAGACTCAGTCTACTCTCAACCCGAATATAGGCCCAGTTGGCATAAGGAAAAAAAAAAAACCTTTCCCAATCAATACTAAAGAGTTACCACTGGTATAATTTAATCTTCTAGGAGATAAAACGTACTTGCAAACAGCAAGCATGGAAATCATCATGGACCAATTCCACAAAAGTCACTTCTTTAATCAAGTCCTAGTTAAAGGCAAAATGTTCCTTGAAAGCACATAAAACGGGTGCACATGTAAAATGGACAGATCTACTGTTGTTTCAAAACTTTTGTGCAAACTAAAAGCAAATTGAATCTGAAATTGTCAGCATTTGTAAGAGTCCCAAAATAGGTTCCTTTATTTGTTATCAATTCCAGTCTTTAATTTGTACTGCACAAACTCAAAGCAGTAGCTTCTATTCTCTTTCTCTCTTTTTCAACCAAGCTGTAAATTCCATCTGTTTCCATCTTTCACTGACACCTGCTCAATTAAAAAGATAAACTATAGCGATGCACGCACATGAGTGCGTGCACACACAAAGGAATGACATGACTCTCTGTAGGCATAGCCAAACAGTTTAAGACAGTTTTTTTTATCGCAATTGGAGCTCCATCTTCCCCAATCACATTTCAGAAGTGCTTGGTTATGAAAAGCAGCTGATGGAGCACACACCCAAATCAGTGTTTTTCCCTGATTTGACAAAGGCTAAAATTTAATGTTTTTATGGCGTTGAGGAAAGAAAGCACCATTGAGTCATCGACAACACATCTTAAGAAAGCATTGTTCTCACCCAACTTTATCTCCACAGGTGCCTTTTGTTTTCATTTCTTTTTTCACATCAAAATCACAAAAAGCTAAGGCAAACTGGCCACAACCTACCCCAAACAGATCGGGTAACATTAATTGATATTCACCATCAAATTATCTGGTTTGCAGCCGTGTCCATGTATGCCAATTTGTTTGGGAAGATTTATTCACTTTAAAGCTGACCAGCACAAGAACCATTCTTTGCACTTCTTTGTACAGAACTGGATACAGAGTTCTGAGGCGTAGAAAAGGTGAAGAATTTATGCAAAGTCAAGCTGGTGATCCATCAAATGGGTGATAGAGAGGAACTGTTTTATTTAAAGATATTATAACCAGAAAACTGAGTTTAAGGATTCATTTCTATTATGTTCTGTTGTCTATAAAAAGCACTTACAAGGAAGAACTTAGGAGGCATGGATTCAGAAATCAACGACATATTAGGCTTTAAAGCCTTTCCCTGCCAGCTTGGTTAACACATCAACGTTACACAGTCCAAGTCTCAATAATTAAGCCCTGACCCTTATCTTAGCTACTAAGTTCAAATTGTGACCTGAAAAAAAAAAAAGGGAGAAATGCAAGCATCCTGAGTATATAAATTCAGTGGAAGGTGTGATCACCTGATAAAAGAACAGAAAAAGGTGGTGGAAAAGTGAGGAAGGGTGGTGGGGGCTTCAAATTCGAGTAAAAAAAGACTACCAATAAACCAAATTTCTATTAATCATGGATGTTAACAGCAAGACGGAAATACTCCAAGCATTGTCACCGAAAAAGAGAGGGATTGCAAAATAGAAAATAGATAGTCAACTAACATGTCCATTGATCCGAGCAAGCACAATATAGTTATAGAAATACATATGAACCAGAGAAAAACGACTGCCAAGCAAATAGCCCCCAATAAAGCAACCCCAGAATCAGTAGAAGCTAAATTAATCAATCGGACCATTACGATCAGAAGATGCATGAGCAAAATCAATAACTTCACAGACTAATTTTCAATCATTAAGACCAAGATCTACAATCCAGAAATCCCTGCTCAATCTTGTGCATCTATTAGGACTATCAAGAGTAGATTTAACTGAAACCAAACCAACATAACAGACATATGTTGCAAGAATCTACCTTGAACCACTTCTGTCCCCCCATTTTTTCCTTTAAACACCCAAAACAAATCAACCACAATTGAAGCAAGTAACAATCTTTCATCCCCCTTTCTGTTCTTCTCCTCGTATTCTATTATGGGTCTAGCATGAAATCCACAAACTTAACTAGTAGTTGGTTCAGTCAAATTAAATCTCCAATCATATTCACTACCCAGATACCTAAACAGCATAACAAACAATAAAGCTAAAAAATTTCTGTCATCAACTTGAAAACCAAAGAGAGCCAGAAGGAACCACTAACCTGTTGGAAGCTTTTGACAGTCTTGCCAATACTCTTTCCCACTTCAGGCAATTTCTTGGGCCCAAAAACCAAAGCAGCCACTCCAGCAATAACAACCAGTTCAGGCACTCCTAGACCAAACAAAGCATTGCAAGTTAGACCCTTTTTCGCCCTCTGACTTCCACTTGTTGTTTTTCCAAGAACCAGAGAGTTACAAGACTTGGTTTTGTTGAAGAAAGTAGTGGTGTTAAAGAAGGTGGAGCTAGAGGAAGAGAAGGGAAGAGAACGTGGGGGTTTTGGAAGAGATAGGGTTACTGATGAGATCTCCATGTTCATGTATATTTGCCTTTCTGGGACTCGTGTGTTTTGAGGAGATTTTCGGTTTACCGGGTTTGGGGAGAAGGGGATGATAACACGATGATGATGATGATGATGTGGTGGTGGGAATTGAGTTTTTTTGGATTATTTTTTTCACCTTGTGTTTTTAGTGTTTTGTTTTTGTGGATTTTAGGGCTGCTAGATATTCTGGTTACTCCAGTAGCATCTTTTAGACAATTGCAGTTTGTTTGTTAATTAATAATTGCTTGGAAAATAAAAGGAGTTCATCGTATATTGGTTTTGTTTTTGGTAAACAAACACAGCCTCCAGATTTGAACCTTGCCTTGAAGATTGTGCTTAATTTTTAGCGTATGATTAAAGGCCATTTGAATCACTTGATCCCCCATTTGATTATTTCATATTTGATGCTCCACTTTATAAAATCAAAAGGCCAGTTGTCGGTACTAGGAAGAATACAAAAGTAAGATTCAAGGACAAATAATCAGGCTGCAAAGTTGAAGGGGAAGTGTTGCCCTGGAAGTTCCCGAACGCCAACAAAATAAGTCTCGTGTATAGATTTGGAGTCCCTCAGAGATTTGTATCAGTTTAGTTGCATTGAATCTATGATAAATGCAATGTCGTGAGAAAAACGAGGAATGTGTGAAATGAATTTTTATTTTACAAAATGAAATAAGGGTGGGAGCAAGGGGGAGGAAAGAGGGGCATATCTGATGGGCGTTTGATGAGTCATACTCCAGCGTGGACGTGTCTTCGTTCTATTTATTTCTTCATTTTTTTTATTATTATTGAATATAATCTTCAATTCTAATTTATGTATATTTTAACTAGTTTTAATATATTTTAAAATTAACTATTAAATAAGTTTTCAATAACCATTAATATTAGCAACTATAAACCTTAAATATAAAATTACAGGAAGAATAAATCTATTAATTTCAAACTTTTTATCATTAAGTCTTTTATTAAATGATTTATTTTAAGATATAATTTATATTATTTTTTAATATTTTTTATTTTTTATGAGAGATAAGTATGAAATAATCATTCAAACTTAAAATTTAAACTATTAAATGAAATTTTAAAATATAATTTATATTATTTTCTCACATATCTTTTTAAATAAGAGCTATTTAAAATTGAAATTTACATAAATTAATATTAAATTATTATTAATTTTTATCAAATAAATAAAAATAGTGAGATTTGAATTCATGACCATTTGATTATCAAAACTCTCATACCATGTCAAATAATCATCTCAATTCAAAAATTTAAGTTATTAAATGAAAAATTAAAATATAATTTATATTATTCTTTAACAATAACTTGTTATTTAGATCTCGGGTTTATTCTCCAATAGTCATCAGCTTAAATTTTATCTAGAATCAATAAAAATCTATCCAGATATTAACTTTAGAATCTTATAATTAAAGTACATGTGAACTAATTCAAATAACTATAATAATTTTAAAAAATAAAAATAAAAAGATTGTTAGCAATGCTACCTCTTTGCAGGGTTTGTGTACATCAAAATATATCTTTTGATTAATATTAATGAACGAAAAAATAAAACAAGAAATCTTAGAAAAAACATTATCCCGTTTCCATTCACTTTACCAACTCGGCCATCATGCCTACATGGTAATCTTGCCCCCTCAGTACTATCATTGTCAGTCTGCAAGCACATTGTGGACTGGCTGGATCCAGGATGTGTTTTGGGGGCCGGCAAAAAGGTCCAAAAGGTATTTTACAATACCTCTTTTCGAAGTATATATGGTTTCCTTCCTTCTCTTTGTGCCAGCCTCGAACCTATAACCCCTTTAGGATCAAGCGTGTTTAACTCGAACCAGCAGGCTACAAAGAAGGCTGGCGAATGCTCTTCATTCTTCCTTTTCATCTCTTTCTAAGCTTGAGCCTTCAATGAATCCCACCTTGTCTATAGATAATTTCCAGCCATTTCTTTTCTGATAGATAATTCTCAGTTTACTGTTGACTCAAACTTGTTCACTTAAATTACAGAGTCCAAAAACATCTCTCCCTTCCTACACTTGCTGCAATCCTAATCTTAGCGCGAATTTTGGTTGGAATAGAAGTCATTTTTATAGAGTGGGAGTTTGTACATGAATTTGTACAATGGTCTAATTGGATATATATATTATTTTTTTAATTTAATGTGTTATCTTTTTCTTTTTTTTAGAGGTAGTTTGGAATCATGTTCTAAACAATGTTTTTTAAAATTTTAAATTGAAAAAAAATTATATTCTTGAATCATTTTACTATGCTAATATCAAGAATATTTTTTAAAAATAAAAAATATAAATTATTTTGATGTATTTTTAATAAAAAAAATATTTTAAAAAATAATTAGTATCGTACTCTCAAATACCCTCTTAATATATTTATTTTTATTTTTTATCAAAAAAAAAGTAGAAGTGGAACAATAAAAAAAACTTATTTTGGAGCACCTCTTTTTATGATTTTATTTAAAAAAAAAATCATTTGATTATTCTTCACCAACCTTCATTCCTTGACTTCGAAAAGAAGCTACAACATGTAGTTTTGACAGCTCAATTGTGGGTTCGAGTATATGCATGATACTTGGCTAACTCCTCGGCAACTTTTATCCTTGGAGTATTATTTTTCTTCTTTTCATTTCATTGTAATATCTAAAAAATACCTAAAATTTATTTGACAGCCTTGGAAAGATTTAAAAAGAAAAGGTATTTTAGAATACCTCCATTTATCAATATAATTAAGTAATCAATGGCCTCCTTCATCGTCATCATCATCTACCAGCCTTTGAACCCCCGATGGAGGGCATGTGCATGACACAAGCCACCAAGCTACGAGGGCAGCTGGTGACGGGGTTCTCATTTCAAATTATATAAACAAGAGAAAATAAAAGGAGTTGATTTTGTTTCAAGTTTTTAATAAATCATATTTTGTTCCGACGAAGCATTTCCATATTGATACTCTACTTGGCTTTAATCAATAACAATGAGTTGATTACTGTCCTGTAAAAAAATAACTAGGGTTAAATAAGAATTAAAATTAAATTATTATTATTATTTGATTAAATGGTGAAATTAAAAAGAAAAAAATTAATAATTTCTAAAAAATTAAACAATAAAAAAATAAAGATTAACATAAAAATAATTCTTTAATTGAAGAGTGTAATTGAAAAGAAAAATCAATTCGATCAAAAAAAATAAAGATTAAATTGGATAAAATAATATATTCCAAATTAAGATCAAAAGGTAAAATTAAAAATAAATAATTTTTTAAGGAATAAAAAACAATAAAAAGAATGATACCCAAATTAAAAAAAAATAACATATTCCAAATTTAAATTGAATGATAAAATTAAAAATAAATAATTCTTTTATAAAAGAGCTAAAAAATAAAATTAAAAATCAAAATAATAATAACCTTAATGGCAATATCCATAAATAAAAAGAGAACTAAAAGTTTGCATATCAACATTAATTTTAAGGGGATGAGAGAGAGAGAAATATATTGTCAGTGATAAATATAAAATATTTTTATAAAAAAGATAACATTATAACAATTTCAACAATATTATATAAAATATATATATATTAAAATATTAAATTACCTATCAAATAACCCAATAATAATGAAAAAACCGTGTAAGTTTTAAATTTTTGAAATCTAAAACTCTAAATCAATATGAATTTCAATTTTAATATTGAATAATTTAATTTTGGTGTTTATGAATATCATGTGATAACAAACGATTTAAACTTGTTAAATTTTTATATTAATAAGAGCTTTCATTTTGATTATATGTTATATATTCTATTGCTTCGTCTAAAAACCGTGGATTCTAATCTTCGACCACCTTTTAGTCTGCTTGTTGATGTCATATGTATGATACTTGGCTAGCTCTATCAAAGCTTTCCTCATCAATTTTTATTTTTTTTATTTCTAAAATGATAATTAATTATGTCAAAAATATAAAAATATTCACAGTAATAATGGTCATAGGATGGTATAAATGCAATGGACATCTTAGTGAGAGTCTACTTCTTCATCTATCCTTGTAAGCTTCTTTCTTCTCATTTCATTATAATATCTCAAAAATACTTGAGAAATTAAAAAAAAAAAGAAGGTATTTTAGAATACCTGTGCTGATCAATAATTTGATTAGTTTGTATCCCTCATCATCGTCATCATCCACCAGCCTTTGAACCCTTCTTGTGTGGAATGTGAATGACACAAGCCGCTGAGCTACGAGGGCAGCCGGTGCCTGCTTTTCGATTTCAAATTATATAAACAAGATCCAACAAAGAAATTCCATGATATGCTTACTTTCAAAATCAAGAACAATGAATTAATTCATATAATATGAATTTTCAGTTCATTGTTGAGGAAGAAGTATGCAAGTAAATTTACTTTAAATTTTTTTAAATTATTATCTAAAATTAAATGTAAATCATATTTGTAACTAGTATTTAACACCAAACTTATTTACTTTACATGTTTTTCAATCCAAGCATTACACATATATCCAACATCAATCACACGACTTGACATCCATTAAACATGGTAATGAGGCTTAATATTGACCTTATAGTTAGTTGATCTAGTCTAGAGTTTGATCTGGTTTAGAACTTGAGTTGTTAGGATGTTTATTCAACCCATAGCTAACATAGAGTTATTATTTTTGTTAAAAGATAAAAAATATCATTTTAATTTTTTTATTATCTTGATTTTAACTCTGTTAAATTTAAATTAATTTATTTAAGTCAAGAGCCAACATATTAGGTCATTCATGTTTAAATAAATCAAATTAAAAAATAATTTGAAATACAATATGATATAAGTCAAGTTTCAAATCACAAGATAAATTGATGTGACAGAGTTTAATAAATAATAATTAAATTATTTAGGTTTTACCAAATCACTAAAAACTCAATTAATTTAGAGTCTATTTATTTACACAGTTATGACTGTATTTTAATTAAAATATAGTTTGTAGCTGATTAGTAATGAAAAAATAATGTATCATTTATGGATCTCGTGTGATTTTTACATCAAAAAGACAAATAATGAAAAGCAAAAATTTCTTATTTTCATCGTGTTGTATATATTAATTGCACTGTTCACTAAATAGTATAATTAACATGAATAGTTCTTACACTGTTTACAATGTAATTGTTTTTTCAAGTGTGTTAATTTAAAGTAAAAAAATTAATTTAGATTGAATTATTCACTTGACTGTAATATTAATTTTATATCTAATAATATTTTATTTAATTTTATTACACTTTTAAAAAATTATAAAAACTAAGTTTTTATTAGATGAATTTTATACGTAATGAAATTATAAATAGTTTAATGAAATAATAAAAAATATTTTATATAAAACATTATTTATTTTATAATATAATAGCAGTAATTAATTCTATAATATTTAAATTTAAAATCATCAATATTAATATATATTTTTTAAAATTATTTTATAACCTCACTTTTAAAAGCATTTTTAATTAAACACAATAAACTACTTTTTTTTAACTTCAAGTTTAATCATAATTTTAACTAAATATCTATTTTTTAAACTAATTTTAGTAAAAATATTTTTTTATAAATCACGATTATATTAACTACTAAAATACCAAACATTCACTTAACCGGTCAATGTTTGTCATACTCAATAAAAAAAAATCCATCCTGGATGATGCCCAGAGTTTTTCCGCATCAATTCATCAAGCCGAGCCGGTTTAACAACCAAGTTGGAAATTGTAATTTATAAATAAACCATTTATTGATCCTCTGTTACCGTTGAGATTTGAATTTCAAAACTCTCCACACCGAACGCCATCTCGGTCTCTCCATCCTTGAAAAAAAAACATCTATTCTAACCCTAATTTGACGGTGGGTTATTGATTAGCGATTTATTTGTTTGTTTATCAGAATCAATAAAGAGATGAAGCAGTCTCATCAGGTCTCAGTAGCATCAAAATCATCGGTGAGGAAGCCACTGAAAGACTTACCAAATGACAATGGAAGATTCTTGAAATCTGTGAACCCCAAGAAAATATCAATGCCAGCCAAGGAAATCGGTGATAAACAAAGTGTTGTTAGGGTTCAACAACAACAACAACAACAACAAGACGATGACTGTCTCGATCGGCTCTTGCTTGTCCATTCTGATCTCTCGTCTCTCACTCGCCAGGTACGTACTTACTCCTCCATTTAAGACGAAAGCTTCCATTTACTACATTTTGTTCATGGAGAAAGTTTTGGTTTTTAATTGTTTCTGATGAAACTCGGAGAGAATTCAAATTTCTTGATTAATGGGATGATTTTGATCTGTCTAGTGTTTTCTTTATTTTGTCAAGTATATATGTAACCCAATAAAGAAATTTTTTATTCTGAAACCAAGAAGCTTCAATAAGCTTAGTGCGATTTTACCATGATAGTTGAGGCAGGTTTTAGGGAAAGCATTAAAGGATGAAGGGTGCACTTTTTTTCAATCATGAACCTCGGAAGAGGAGGATTGGAGCATGTGTTTTATATATATTGTGCTTTTCAGCCAGCTCCAAGCAAATCCTTACGCATCACCAAGGAGGGTTTTAGTCAAATCTTATTGGTAGTTTAATTAATTCGGTTACGCACTGTAGTGGGATATGTTTTGGTTACACTTAGTTTGCTGATTTCAATTGCTAGCTTCTTCACTTTAGAGATGTGTCAGTTTATTTTCAGCAGGTATTATTGAACATGTTCAATGTGGTACTGTATCTGTATGCTGCAATGCTGAAGGAATTCAACAGGATTGTTTAGTGGCGGGTTGTTTTAGATTCTTTAGTGATTGATTGCCAACTGCTACTGACATGATGACATCCTTCGAGAATTGAGATAGAGTTCTTATTCTCATTTTGTTTCATAATTTTAAGATTTACTCTGTGTTCGTGTGTAATTTGTTTTGCATTTTGGCTTAGGATATATAGCATCCTCTCTTGTGAGCATATTTTAGTTTCATGTTTAATTTGTAGATGTCTCATGCATTATTAATCTATCAAATTACAGATAGATGAACTTGTTGCGCAAGCAATTAAATTGAAGGCCACAAGCAAAGAGGGACGACAAGAAATTGAATCGTTTATTCATGTCGTGTCCAATATGCTTTCTTCTTTAAAGGTTACTAATCTACCATTTTCTTTCTCCGTATTTTACATCCCTTGCATACACTGTTTTGCAAATGATATAGGTATCATGTTCAATTATTGCAGCCATGGGTCCCTAGGTTTCAGAAGGTTCTTTCCGGTCATATTGCGGAGCCTGAAAATCAATTACCGCATAAAACTGTTTCTGAAATAAATGAAGATGGAAGCTTTGAAGATGACAGCCCAGAAAAAACCAACATGGATTCGCTTATCTCTCCTTCTCCCCTTGTATCCTGGCGAGCTGGCTGCAATGTTGAGAGAGGTAGGCAACTATTTCTGCTAACACCCCTTCCTATGCCAAAAACACTATCTTCCAGATGTCAAGACTTGCCTAAATCAGTATTTGAAAAGATCTCCTTAAATCCTGCTGTTGAGCCACCATCAACTTCTACTATTTTTGGAGATGGAAATGAAGATTTGCTTGAAGACATGGCTACAAAACCGATCACAAGTAAGCCTTCTGATCCTGCTGCAACTGAAGGAAAACTTGAGTGTCTTTCTTCCCCTATGTTTTCAAAACAAAACCACTTTGTTGCTATGACCCCATGCTTAAACATGTCTCCTCCAAAATCTTGTGTGTTGCTCGAACCCATCTCTCAGTCCTCTCATAAAGGCAATTATAGGTTGCGGAAGTCCACGCCGTTTCCTGTTGGAATTCATTCACACATTTCTGAATCCTCTGGCAGTGAAGGTTCTGAGGATCTGACTTTGAAGTACCCAGAGCTCTTAGGGATACAACGAGCTTATAAATCTAGAATGGGAATTAAAGATCTAGAGTCATCTCCAAACTGGTCCTTTTCTCCTCCTAAAACTTGTGTTGTTTTGGAGCCACCAGTTGATAAATCATTGGACATCCATCTTGTTGATCACCACTTGAAAGTCCATGCTCCTGTTTTGAATCAGCAAAGGAATTCGACTCTTTCAAAAAAATGTAATGTTCAAGCAGATTGTAATCAAATCAAGAAACCTTGCAATGGAGGTATCCATTCATTTTCATAATGTTCTTTGTCAACTCTGATAGTATGTCGAACACTTTCATAATCAAAGTTCCTCTTTTCCAACAGGACCTGTATGTGGCGTCTCAAAGCTAATAATAGAAAGCACTCCTTTATGGAAGGAGCCTGAAAGCACAATAAGGACAGGGAAGCGTCCTGGTGAGAACACGCTGAAGAAGGAACTTTGGACAAAATTTGAAGCAGCATCTACATATGGGCTCCGTTTGAATGCTTCTGCATTCCAAGGGACTGCACAAAAAGGATTTCTTGACATGCTTGATGAAGCTTCCTGTGACGAGGGTAAGTCTAACTGCTGATGGTTTTGAGAAAACAAATATTTTATAAATTGCAAAGTTTTGACGAGTGAATCTGGTTGGTATGGTATAGTTGTTCTTGTTGTATGGTATAGTTGTTTAGATGGCCATTATCTTTTGTATACTTCCCAAAAACATTTACTTTGAAGCATTCCTTTGAGTATCTTTGCAATATGAATGGAGTTATTCCAGTGAAGAACATTGCAAGTGCAAATGCTGGTTGAAGGCGATCTGTGCTTTTGGAATACAAAGCCTAAGGAGTAGATGGTATTGCCACAGGCTACAATTCCAGAGCTGGTTGGTTCACTTTTACTGTACTATCTAAAATGTAGAGAATAAGCCCTTGGGAGATTATAAAATTTCCAGTATACTAAAGACATGTTCATTACTGTAATTGCTGATTAATATGAGTTTGCACTGAAAAAGTCTAAACCTTTTTCATCCCTTTTATTTTTGGCTAGCTAGTGGTTAACTGTATTAATTTTTGCATAGGATTAAAATTATATAGATGACAATGTCCTCACATTAGGCAGATCGGAGAGCTTTATGCGGTTCACTTGTTGGTGGTTTTAACATCTGATGAGGAGGAGAAGTAGTTGTGTTGCGGTTATTGTCTTTTAAATATTTTTTTATTTGAAAATATATTAAAATAATCTGAAAATACTATATGAATATTAATTTAAATAAGTAAAAATTTATTTTTTTTAAATATTTTTAAAATACAAAAACAAATAGTCTTTTAGTAATACAAAAAATATTATTGAGTCTTAATGGTTGAAGGTTTATTTATTTTGTGTTTTAAAAGTGTTCTAAAAAAATATAAAAATTTATTTTTTTTATTTTTTATTTTAAATTAATTTTTTTATGTTTTTAAATTATGTATTGATGTCAAAATTAATTTTTTAAAAAAATTAATATATTTTTAAATAAAAATATTTTAAAAATAATTATTACCACACACTTAAACATTTTTTCCCGTAATCTCTAGAACATTCTTTCTTGTAGTCTCTAGGACAAGAAAGAAGGATTGTGCCTTTATAATAAAACTAGAAATATGTACTTGTTAATATTTTTAATTAAAAATATATTAAAATAATATTTTTTAAAAAAAGTATTTAATATCAATATATTAAAAAATTTAAAAATAAAAATTAATTTAAAACAAATAAAAAAATTATATTTTTTTAAATATCTAAAACGAAAAAAAAAAATCTTCCGATAGCTTTATTTTCACATAAAGATATTTGAATAAATCGCAACTAGTAATTATTAACATTTTCATATTTAAACAAATGTTTTTTTAATTGAAATAAGAAGGGTAAAAAAGGTATTTTAGAATACCTCCTTTTAATTATCATATTTCTTCTGTTTCCTCTTGCTTCTCTCTACCAGTCCTCGAACTCATGAACTGAGCATTAGTCAACTCATGCCAGCAGATCACAAGTGAGGCCAGTGATCGCCGTTTCCTTTAAAGTATATTTAACATGTGACAACAGCTGTTAACATTGATGAGGTGTTAGTGACATTGTGACGGCCTTTTTTATATTTTGGAAATGATATCCGGAAAGGAGGGCGTGGCCAAAAAACAGGCGTTGCACTTACTTTGGAATTGTAAGAAGGGTTTGTTTGGAAGCGTGTAGAAGTAGTTTTTTATTAGTATTAAAATATTTTTTTATTTTTAATATTAATATATAAAAATTATTCAAAAATATATATAAAAAATTAATCCATAACCTAAAAAAACTTAGAATATTTCAAAAACACAATTGGATAAGAATGACAAATTGTTGAGATGGATTGCTGCCTCAATCCAGATTAGACCAAACTCGTCATGTCTTGTCTGACTTCCCGAACCCTAACCCTTGTTTGAAGTTACCTCAAAAGTTCCGTATCGAAATTCATTTGCTTTGTCTGTGCAAAGACTAATATGGTTTATTTATTTAGACAAAACACGTGATGAGAGAAGGATGTTCTTGTAAAAGTGTCTTGCTCTCAGAACAAAATTTGAGATGGTAGAACTGGACAGGCCCAAACGAACAAAGCTCGTTCACCTCGCCGGAGAGCATGGATGCTATTCATGGTATCCTAGCTATTGATTAATCTGTGGCAACTCTGTATCTTATGCTCCTATTCGTGGCGGGGAACAAACCATTCACAGAGGTGCAAGAAAGCCTCTGACAAACAACAGCATTGTAAAAAGTCGACAACTAAACTGATAAGCTTGTTCTATACAGCAAGATTTCGCATTGTAAGTTGCGGTCAGAAATAGCTGTTTGATTCAACATGTAGTTAAGGAATAGAACCTTTACATACAGTTAAACAAAAAATCATACTGGAATGGAAACGTCTTCTCCAAATCTGTCAATAAAATCTTCACACTCGGGGATCATTTTGCCTGCTCTCCATTGGACTGAGGCCCGCAAGGACTTGCACCCCCACGAATCCGTTTCTGCAGATGCTCCAAGCTAGCTACTCGCTGCAAGGAAGGTGTTCGCCCCATCTTGTTCCCTGATACTCCTGCTGCTGGTACAGGATTTGGCTGCTCATTTTCAACTGAAGATATATCAGACAACACATTGTTGCCTCTGGGCCTGGAGTCATGAGTTGTTTTAGGATTGTTTGGAGCTTGATAAAAGTGATGCTTTGGGTCATCCTGTACAGGAACAGCAGCATTTGCTTCTGTGTCAGAGGGACTTCCATCAAATGATGGCCTAATCATTGTGGATATATCAGGCATGGCAGGGAACATAGTGTTCAACCCAGTAAATCTTTTGACTGTCTCTTCAGCCATCTTCACCTGGATATACATGCAATCACCAAATGAAAAAAAAAAAACGTGTCAGTTTTCCGCCTCCCATTGTACACCAAAATCTCTCCCCTTTGTATGTACTTATATGCCAGTGCATGTCGCTAGAATCACTAGATTTTGTTCTCTTGATCTAGTGTTTGTAGTTTCACTACACATGCACTTGCATGTATTTAGCTGGGTAGTGGAGGTGAAGGCCTTGCCATTGCTATGTAGATATCTTGTCGTATACTCTTTAAGTTTAAAGACAAAACAGTTAAATGAGTTACCTTCGCTCTCAGTGTTTCAACATCAGCTTTTAAAACTCTGTTGTCAACAGCTGACTCATTGTACTTCTGACTTATGTCAGTGAGGCGCTTCAGTAGAGATGAATTTTCAACCCTCAATTGAGCAACCTGAAAAGAAAAATGTTTAGGATTTCTGTAGAAGAGGGAAGAAAAAAAAGGCAAGCAGGCAGTTAAAAGAACCAGACCTGTGTCTCAAGCTCAGTCAAATGGGCCTGCTTTCTACTTCTTGATCGTCGAGCTGACTCTCTATTTGAAAGCATTCTGGAAAAAAAAAAAAAAACCCTATGATTCCATGGAAGGGAATGGAACCAATAGCAGAAAAATCAGAAGAATATAAACTGATCCACCAGTGTCCACAAATGCTTTTTTTTAAAAAAAATGTGCTCAAGTTTCTGGTGCCATCATCAAATATGCTACCAGCTGTTTTCCATTAAGCAACTTGTTCTTGCACACATGCCTGTGTTTCAGTTGGCTGTCTCTTTGATGAATCTAATCCTAAATGCATGAGATAGAGTTCAAAAACTTACAGTAAACTGATGTTTTATGAACTGTTATCTGAAATTTAAATGGAAAATGCTTGTTCCGCATAAACTGACTAAACACTCCTGATCTCTCTCTGGCATACCAACCGCACATTGCAGGACCAGTCTGGTAACAAAACAAAACAATTGCTATCCACTAAAAGTTGCATCCGGAACATGTGGTCTTGCGGTGAAAGTGTGTATTACATATCAGATGGTAGAAGCATGAATTTCCCAATTTATAAAGAATAATTTATATTTCAATCTACAAGCAGCAAACCTATAATACTAACAATCAGAGAAGCACAGAAGTAGTTACCTCCTTACACGCTTTGCATCAGTAGGGTGCATATTCTCAGTTAATTCAGTTTCTGCTTCATTTTCATCATCCTCTGAAAGTTCTCTGGATGATACACTGGTTGTTGGCTTCACAGTAACTGCAGATTTCCTTTGCATGGAAGGTAAGGAGGGAGTTCCAAGAGGCTCATTAGCATCTTTATCTTGGGATCTCGGTAAATCATATCCAGCTCCTGCATAGGTAATTAAAAAGGGAAATAACTAAAAGAGCAACAGTACAAGTGCTTTATGAGAGTATGCAAAACCTTACACCAACTCGGTGGAGAGGTATGCTGCGGGTGAAAGAGAAAAGAACATGTTTAGGATTTAGGATTAGGCAACATATGCTGATCATAGCATCAAAATGCAAACATATCAATTATGGCTAGATGATTCAAGTTTTGCCATATTTTTGGCCAGGGAACAATGCAAGACTATTCAGAACACCTTTTCAAATTTCCTACTTGGAGCTACTAACATTTTTGTCAAATGAACTGATAACATTAATTTTTTCATGAAAGAAGCCTTAGTTAGGAATATGGGGAAATGAACTTCTAATTTCCTTCTCTTATGTGTAAGTTCATCATGTCACTTGGATTTCAGGTTCCTGATTTTTTCATCAAAGAAGCCTTAGTTAGGAATATGGGGAAATGACCTTCTAATTTCCTTCTCTTATGTGCAAGTACATCATATCACTTGGATTTCAGGTTCCTGAAGCCAGATTCCCTTATATGCTGGTAGCCTGTCACTACCTTCTTCCAAGAAGCAATAGCTTAACACTGGTTTTTAAAGCATTATCATCTAGTTTGAGACCAGATAAGGGAATGACAAGACAGTGGATCATCGAGCAAAAGCCCCTTCCAAGATAATACTAGATTGCAGTAACCCTTTCCTATATAAGATTCTTTAAAAATTCTTTCTGAGGTTATTTAAGAACTCCTTTTTCTATGGTGCACAGGAATCCCATTTCCCCTGTTAACATGGGCTACATCACTAGACTTCCGTGATTGATTTATATGCTGAACGAATCTGGTAGTCCAGAAAAATAAGTTGGCATGCTAAGTTTGTTTATCCACTTTGAGTTGTTTATCCCTATCAAAATGACTTGGCTCTTGTAGCTTTTAAACCACCATATCTAATCTCTCTAATAATTTCTTGTTATATTGAAAGCAGACGTTTCCCAGAAAGGTATAGGTATATGTACATTTGAACAACAACATGCAAAGAAATGGCAAATAAAGGAAGTTGAACCTTTAGAAGGAACATGAGATCCCAAATGTGAAGTATTTGAAGCCTGTGATCCACTTTCAGCTGTGGCAGGAGAATCTAGAGGCTTTACAAAAGATGCCTATTGACAAGAGCAACATATTCAATTAACCATGATAAACCTTGTTAAATATTTACAGTAACCGAAAATAACTAAAGAATAAAGAACGCAAAATTCTATGGATGTTTTGCATTTGCTTTATCCAAACATAGCGCTACATAACAAATTAACATAAGCTAACTAGCACTTAACCCTTATTATTCACAAAACACCATTTAGGTTCTGTTGCTTCAAAAAAATTTAGTTCCACCATTCCAAATTAGTTTCCAAGCTAAAGTTCATAACTTGGGACCTCCACCATTCTGAAAAAAAGTGGCTTTAACAATCCCTTTGCAATCAATAATTCAGGCAATGATTCTGACAATTTAATTGGTTAAAATGATCTGTGGACTTCCTGTCTTCCTCTCGCTGAAGCATAAAATAGACCTTACTACCTAGCTTTAACAATAACTTTTGTTCGAATGTTTCATACCCATGGAAACCTAATGTTCAAGTAATTTCAAAAGTGCTAACCTCCTCGTTCCCAGTGAATTCCTTGCTTCAGTTTTAGTCAAGCATCAGGCAGCATTTCCCTAGTACAGCTGATGCCTGCTGTGGCCCTGGCCATTCTTTCATCTCTATGGACAATTTCCTTTTATGGAAGAAGTTGCTTTCCTTAACAGACCCCACAAAGGCACAAACCTTATAGCCAACTCCATGTGGAATCTCCACATTCAACTTGACAAAGCAACAAGTTAAAAGAAAGTTATTGGGAGCTTGGAACACCACCACCCACCCGATAAAAAAGAATTGATAAATCATGTTTGGTTGACACAAAATGGCAGCAAAGTAGGGGGGAAATAGACCAAACAGCCAACCATGAGGCACCCATGTAAACCAAATTCTTCACTCAATCTGAAACCAAAACAGCTATTGAACTCCTCTAGGAAAAAAAAGAACTAAATCCAGCTAACTTTTCCATTTCCAATGAACTAAGAACAAAAACACCCATAAATTTACTTCTTTTTAGCTTTCTTCAACTTTCTCAGAAATGAAAGGAAAAACAAATCTATCAGCTAGTTAACTAATTAAACTAATGTTTCCATTACCAAGAAACTAAAACAACATGGTAAGAACTCTAAAACACACCAAAAAAAATCCAAACTTTACTCCCTTTCCCAATTTTTTCTCACTAATCAAACAAGACCATCAAGGAAAAAAAGAATACCTACAACATCCAATCTTTTTTCTTTTCTTTAACTTGCTAAGCAACAAACTAGAAATCCCACATAAAAAATCACACAAAAAACATATAAATACATAAATATACACGTATATTCTCAATTTAAATTAAAAAAAGTTTACCCGAGTCAAAGCAACAGCAGCGCAAGCTAAATTGAGTTTACTCTTCAAAAACGCATGATAATCGTCAGATTCCACCGGAATAATCGCAGGAACACCAAAGGAGGAAGCAGCAGTGGCACAGGTCCCATTACTAAAGGAACACTTACTTGTAGCGTTGTTATTACTATTACCATGATCTTTGATTTGAACAACGTCAGTTTTATCAGCAGAAGAATTAGAAGAAGCGTTGTCATCGAGGGTTGCAGCAGAGGCTTCTTGAAGGAATCTTTCGAAAGCCCATTCAGACTCAGAACGGTTCATTTTGGACACGTCTTCAGGTGGTGGTGGTGGTGGTGGTGGTGGTGACCAAAAATGCTCAGTAATGTTATCCTCCACTGAAAATACCCTCTCCATGTATGTTCTAGTTTACACTAGCCTGTAGATGTTTATAATGTTGTCTTGAATAGAATAAGATTAGGTGGAGGTGATGTGGGTCTGAGGTGGTAATGGATAAAATGGAGTTTTACTAATGATTTTCCCACCTTTCTTTTCGTTTGTTGCTGGCTTCATTTTTGGGGGAGGGGGTCCATCTTATATTTTATTATTATTTGTGGCAATGTGGAGGAGCCATCCATGTATTTCTACGAGGCAAGTGGGGAGAAACATCCACTACTTGCACGATGCAGAAAATCAATCATGTTTATGGTCCCTACTCCCTCCTACTACAACTAGGAGAAGAAGATGTATGATCAACATTTGTGCAAATCCATTTTGATGAGGGTTTTTTTTTTTTAATTTTGATGGTGGAGATTTTGATCTTTTGTGCTCTATTCACATTGATCTACTGATATATTTCTCTAGTTGATTTGTGTTTTTTGATTAAGTATGATTCTAGTGATATTTCTAGTTTTCTTTTGCTAAGAACTAGAATCTCAAAGTATAAATATTTTTATTTTTTTATTTTTTATCAAATCTAAATTTAAAAAATCATAAATATGACAATAGCTTGATTTTAGTCATTTTTATTAAACAAAATTATTTTTTAAACGGATATATTTTTAATATATTAGCTCGAAATGGTAAGCCGATTTATTACTTGATTACAATCCAAAAAAATATTAGAAAAAATCTTGTTAATGTACCATTTTAAGAAAAATTCTATGTGCTCAAACTATGAATACTTATCTTATAGAAAAAAGATAAATAAAAAAATCATATCTAGTCTCACAAAAAATAATAAGAATTTTCTCTCCTATTAAAAAATTAATCTTATTTTTTTTTCTTTTTATGTGTATAAGCAGCATGAAATGTACTACCTTTATATTAATACCTTTAAAAAATAAACATAGAGATATTCTTGGAAAAAAATCATTGATCTTTCAGCCATTTGAATCTACAAATTCTTCTTCTTCTTCTGCTTTAAATATCTTATAAATATCTATTTTATTCCTTTGAAAACTTCTTGAATGGATATAACAAGTCCACCTTGGAAAAAGTGGAAATTATAGAAAAGATTGGAATAAAAAAAAAACCTTCCATGGAAATCAAATAAGGATATTCTAAACCCTTTTTTTGTAACTTTTTTCACACTATTATTTGACATTCCCAAAAAAAAAAGGAATCTAAGGCGAAAATAATCATTTTTTAATATAATAAAACCTTTTATATAATAGTTGTTTGTTGCTATAATCTTGAAGTAAAAAAATCATAGGAGAGCATACATACGTAACATAACAAGTTCACTTCTTGGGTGATTAAAAACATTAAAAAATTTATTAAATTAAGAAAATTAGAAAAAATCAATTAAACCAATTAAAATTTTAAAAAAACTGGTCGGTTTGGTTTAGTTTCATAACCAAAAAATCTAAAAAACCGAATCAAACTTCAAATCAACAAAAACTAAAAAAACCCAAGCAAAATCAGAAAAAAATGAGATAAAACCGAAAAACCAAGTCAAAACCATAAAATCCAAGCCAAATTAGTTTGAACTCTAAAAAATTAAACCAAACTGAACCGGTCAATTTGACCGGATTCCAGTTTGGTTTTCGTTTTTTTTAAAAAAAAATTAATAAAAATTAAATCAAATTGGAAATGTACACCGCTGTTCCTAATCCTCTGACAGGAGTAATTTGACTAAAATAAAAAAAGGTCTAGGATCATCGGAGGGACGACTTTTTCTCCCAAATTCCGGTGGCTGCCATTGGACGGCTCTTCTTGGGGATGCGGGGGCTCCATTTGTGGATAAATACTGAATCTGAATTATGGCGGGCCATGGTATCTCTTGGGCCCGCAACCTTTTTAATTAATTTTCGTTGGACGTGGAATTGCTGTTGCCATCAATGTTTATGCCATCAACAAAGCTTGTAGAAGGGCCAAAAATCGGCTTGGATTCGCCCCAGTGAGAAGCTGCTTTTGATTACTTCAAAATAAAACAATAAAAAATGAGCAATATGGAGTTCTAACTGCTGACTAAGCTTTCAGACAATATCTTTGTTTTTGTTTCTGTCTTCGCTTCTCCACGTTGGAAGCAGTCAGGATAACGATAAATTTATAGGAAGAACGATGTTAAATTAGTTTTCTGAGCTTTTTTATCCACAGGAGAGATGAACCCCAGATGCAGGAGGACCTGATCATCCAACCAATGCAGTTAATTGAGAAACTCATTTGAATAAGATATTAGAATAAATTAGCATATGATTTTTAAGCACCAATCATAGCATAATCTAGACGTGATAAGCTAAGCGAATCACTAAAAGGGCATGAAAATAGGACTTTGAAATTACAAAAAAAAGCTAGGGGGGGTTGAAAAATGTGGAGTTTTATGGGGTTTTTTTTGTGTGTTTTGACTTTTTTTTTGTATGGTTATTGATTTTTTTATTTTAAATTTTTGTTTGTGTAATATGTGTTTATTAGTAATTAAAGTTTATAATTTATTTTTATATAGTTATTATGAAATTAAAAAGATATTTTAGTATCATGGTCTATTTAAAAAAATAATAATAAAAAAATTAAGTTATTAAACTCTAAAAAATTAATGACTCAATTTATAAATTTAACAGAATAATTATTGTTATCTTAGTTTACATGTCTAGCATTGTAATTTTTTTAATTAAACTTGGTTATGTGATTATATATATTTTTTAAAAGTTATGTTATATTTTTATTAATTATCAAAATTATTTTTAAACCTATAAAATTAATTAATTTATTTTGAATTAGTTCTCACGTAATTTAATAAAAAACTCAAGTTAAGTAAGGAGCTGGGTCAAATAAGTTTTAAAATCAAACTAATTGATTAAAATTAATAACAATACCAACAAAATTTATCATACTTTTAACATTTTTTTTTAAGTTTTAAAAAAATAAGTCTAACTTGTAAAGTAGCAAGAGCAAAATGAACTAATATATTTTATGGTTGGAAATGATCCTGGCCAGTTTTGCCATATTCGTATTATAAGGTATCTTCACTTATAAACATTATCTGAAAAAACATAGTAGTTAAATAACGTGGATAGAGAATTTTTTTGTAAAATAGCACATAACTATTAAAAAAAAAGTGATATTTTAAGATGCCATAAATTAAAAAAAAAACAGTATTTCAAGAAATTATTTTCGAATCGTATCAAATCAAACTATTTTGCAAAAAAAAAAAAAAACTTTAAACGATAATATTTCACCATTTTTTTCAAAAAAAATCATATGTAAAGCTATAAATTAGCTTTGCTCACAGCCCCAAGCGAACACCTAAGTCAAAGGGCATAATCTATTAAAACTGAATAGAGGTTTTCCCTTTCTAGTTGATTTCTTCCATTTCTATCAGTGAATATGATGCATGTATCTTTATTACAAGTTTCGTATCAATTTAACATTAGTGTACCTTTTTTATTTCACAAGCTTAGAAGTAACTAAATTTTTGCCTTCCGGATCAGATTAAGATTTTTTTTTAAGAAAAAAAATATAATGGTATTCCTAACATGGTTTTTTTATATATAAAAAATTCAATTATGAACATAAAATCTAATGTATATTGTTTTACATCTTCTTATTTTAATATTGAAACGATTATTTATTGAATCGAATGAGCTAGATCTTAGTTACCTGTAAAACCCTGACTTGAATTATAAAACTGCGATAATGTTATAGAAAAAAATAAATTAAAAAATCTAATTTTCAGTCAACTAAGAATTGAATAATAATAATAAGAAGAAGAATAAGAAATTTATTATTGAACCAAAACTAGAACCAAACAAAAGTTATGGATATTTGTTTAATATTCAAATTTGGTCTCTAAAGTTCTAATTATTGCAAATCAATAAAAAATTATTTAATTTTATCAAACCAAATATCAACTGAGCTACAAATTTTTTTTCTTGGCAACGTGAGATCCCCATGCCCAGATAGCTAAAAACAAACCAGCAAGTATAATTTCAAATAAACTTTCTGTTAAAGGAAAAAAATCAAGAAAAAAAGAGAGTCAAAGGACCAAAATAAAAAAGAGTAAAATGACAATAAAAAAAGACGAGAAAACACTAATATAATCCACATTGTTTTCTCTTACTGCTACAGTATTTCTCCCACAAGTTTTTTTCTTGATCTTAATTTATTAATATTATTAGAGAATCCCATGTGAATATCAGAAGACAGAGACACTCAGTTGAATCGCATTGAACACACTGTCAGGAGAGTCGCGTTGCTAAGTGTCGTCGGTGCAAAATAGAACAAGGGCCCGGCAGTTCATGACCTTTAATTCGATGGCCTATGCTGGGATTAATTTTTTTTGCTTGTCTCTGATCCTGTTATCTTGATGATCTTTAAATAAATAGCAGCTCCGCTATCTATGTCTATAATCTTTGCTTTGATAAAGTTGCTCTGTCCAGTTTTGATTTATCATTTGAATTTAGATTCAGCTTTGGCTTGTGCATCCTGCTAGGGCCTAGATGATTTACTAAAGGGATGATAAAATGGCAACCAGGGTGTCAAAGTATGAATTTCAATCTACCAAGAGCATCTTGATTTGTGCATGCAATCTATAAATTTGAAAGCATTCAGAAACCTTATCAACTTTTCAAGACCATGAAATCCCAACAGCTGTCAGCTTCACATCCCACTAGGTCTTCAAAATCAGAATGAAGATAGATGCTAACTGATGGACAAAATCCCTAGTCTCCCATTGATATAAAAAAGCTTTGCATTATCCAGACAATACTTCATGTTAGATGAAGTGAAGATAACAAGCAAATTCACTGATCAAATCATTTCAGCTTGGATTGACAGAAGAACTCAAAGGATGGGGTGTTCATTCTTTATGCATGACTGTCAAATAATTTGTCTCTTCACTAAAACATTTTGTACACAGGAGTCATAAGTTTTCCAAAGAAAAGACAGTGCAGATCAGAAAAGCCTAGATCCAAGTGATACTACAGGCGAGGGAGGGGTTCACAGAAAGTTATTGACAAAAAAAACTGAACCAACGTTTAAAGGCGATTTATTCGTAGATTTCAAGTAGATTAATCACAAAAAGAAAAGCAAACAATTAAATAAGGTGGCCTTTCCCAAATATGATCCCACCAGGACAAATCAGTGAATATGATAATGGATGGGGTGGCTATGTTATACTTAGAGAAACACACGTAGCTATGTTATACTTGGAGAAACACTCTGCACTTTGGAAATCTAAAGCTACATGGTTAAATTTGGTGTCTTTGGTCTTTAATAGTTCATTCCAGTTTAGTTTATTTCCTAGCCAAGTAAGGATTAGTTACCCTACTCTTTCAGGGAGTCTTAATTATCCCTATATACGAAATAGGGATGCTATTGTATGTTTTGATTTTCACGAGATTTGAGTTGTGAAATAAGTCGAGTTATTCTTAAGGGCTAGTGCCTCAGCTTTCTTCTCTGTCCTCCTGTTCTTCTGTCAGACAACCTCGAGGACCCCTCACCATTGCCTGATTACCAGAAGCCTAACGTCAGTTATATTCCCGCCTCAGTGCCCGACGTGGTAATATCAAGTTATATGAGCAACAACCTACATATTGGCTGATCAAGACCACTGCAATGTCCTCCTCCTTTGTGGCGAACTCCTTCAATGCATCTTCAGTTGCTTTCACAGTTGTTTCTGAGCATAAACATGAATATTACAAGTCAAGACGAACATCAACTTCCCTCAGAAATTATGCCATTGTCATATGTCCAAGCTCTTTTTTGTCCCCAAACAATCCTGAGCCTTTCCATTGATCAGAAATTGCACAGAATTATAGAGATATCAGTAATTAAACATGCTTAAATCAACTATTAGATAGATGGTATTTCTCTGCACGTCCGCTGCAGCCGGCAAAAATTAGATGGACATAGTAACTTGTTCATCAAAAAGAAATTGACAAAACACTTGTAATAGTGATGAATGATCTTCTAGGCAGTAATTAATCTCTTCAAGAACGTTACCAAAAATTAAATGAAATGTTTGATGTGAATTGTCTTAGATGGGATTTATTTTTTGCACATCACCCGCATATTCAAGCATAATACCTTCACGTATCAATGAGAGAGCGAACTGTGCTGTCAGATTTCATTGATGTAAGATTTTAGCCATTCAAAGCTATAAAAAAATGTCAATCTTTTTCAGTTAACCAAGAGCACAAAACCTTTATTTGAAAAACTATGCATTCTGAAACAAACAGGAATTCGGACACAAATACAATCTAATATCGATCTGAATGTCAATCGTTACATTTTAAAAGGAAATTCAGAGAGAAGAAAAGAAATGGATAGAAGAAACAGGAGAGAGAGAATATAAATATTAAGCTGCCACTAGTGTTCTGTACTGATCATCTCCTATACTTTCTCTTCGGATGGTATTCTTCACTGAACAATGCAGTTTTTTATTATTTATTTTAATCATTTTCTTTTAATTTTATCATTTTATGTGATGTTTGTTATATTTTATGTGCTGGTGTTTTCTTCTCCCTTACATTTTCTTGACAATTCAAGTGTACGAAGAAATTTTAAAATTGAATTAGAGTCCAATTAATGAAATGAGATTTCAATTTATAGTATTAAAAAATTTAAAAGAAGGACCAAAATAAGCAATAAAAAACTAACAAGCTTTTTTCAAATTCTCACAAAAAAAGTCATTTTGGTCTAGAATTTCTACATTTGTTCATTTTCTATCCCTTTAGTTTTAGGATTTTACAATTTGATCCTTAACTTTATTTATTTTATGTTTTAGTCCCTCAATTTTGAGAGAAAGGAAAAATGAGAAAGAAAATGGTTGGTTGACTACATTTCAAAATAAATAAAAAAAGATAATTTTAGTGTTAATGAATTCTTTTTTATGAGAGGAATGTCTTTGAGGTATTTTTGAATTTTTTTAAACTAGAAAATAGACTATAGCTCAACAAAAAAAAAATTATTTTATTTTATTTTGATTTTTTTAATTAATTTAAGGGTACTTTGTGATTGAAAATAAGTTTATTTAGATGTTTAATCTATTTATGTATTTTTTTTAATGAAAATTGGATTGAAATAAATTTTTAGATCATAAAACTCATATATTGATTTTTAGCCACCTCTAATGGTCAGAATTTTTACTAGTAGATAATGCATTATTTAACGCTATATATAATATGTTTTCTATTTACTTTTTAAAAATTAAAAAGGTGAAATGGTGTGCATCACACACACACAAAAATTATATATATAAATTTTATCTCGAAAATCCAACCACATCTAGGCTTTTTTATATTGGACTAGGCATGCACACCTAACCATCAAGGCTTGGGTGTTTAGCCTTTTTCTATATAATTTTTTAGTTTTTTTATTGAATTTTTCTTGTATTCAAATTAGATTTAAAATAATATCTCATTAAATACCATTCAATTTTTTCTTTTTTTAAAATAAGATTATATCTTTTTTATAATATTAGCAATAATTTCTCTATTTATTATATATGAACCTACAATAGATTTTTTTAGATTAGTGATCGTGAGTATTAAAAAAACTATATTTTCTTATAACTATTTTACAAGATTTTCTCATATTAAAGTTTTTCCATCAATTGCATATAAAATAAGAAGAAATGATTTTCAATGTTTTTCTTTCTTTCTTTTTTTGTTAAAACGTTTTTAATTAAACAAATGATGGATAAGGAAATGTGATTTAGATTGAATAGATACATTTTTTTTCCTGCATATTTTAAACTATTCAATTTTTTACAAAAACAATATTTTGATTGCCTTTATTTTTAATTAAAAACATATCTTGGTATAAAAATGCATATATAAAAATAGAATAATTAATTTGTTTAATGTGTGTATATATATATTAAAAAATTTCAATCATAGTTTTTTGTACAAATATTTATTTTAATTGTAAAAAAATATAAATAAAAATAGATTTTAAAAATTATCTGAGCAGGGGCAAATAATACTAAAAGATAATAGAATACCATTATTCATTGGGTTATGAAAATCCATTTTGATCTTTAATTTTTCATATTTTCATAACTTATCCCTGTAATTTTGATGGCTTTTTATATTTTTGGTTCTTGTACTTTTAAGCATTTACATTTTGATCCTAAACTTCCATTTTCATCGTGTTTTTTTTGCCCTAAAGAGTTGGATGAGGGGTTGAAAAGTCATTGTAAAAAAGGAGGAAAGAAAACCTTTTTTTTTAGATTAACATGAATGTTCGCACTACGATTGATTTCACGGGTTCTAAAATTAATAACCATGTAAGTCTTTAGTAACTATCATATAAGCAGTTAAAGACTCGAATTTGAGATCATAAAAAAAAATAAATCTCTTAGTCCCAAGTTTTTACTACTAAATCACTATCTAAATAATTAAAAAAAAAAACCTTTTTGATTGGCCAAGTTCTTGCACAAAAATAATTGATCTACTATGAATGAATTTGTAGAGATGGGAGCACATGATTTTGGGCTTTAACCATGTGAGAAAGGGTAAATTAAAATTTCAAAAAAAAAAGGTTCAATTTAATTTTAGGGCATGTGCTATCTTATTGGACAGATTTGAGCATAATAATTTTAAAATCATAATAAAAAGTGATTTTTGACCACCAAAAAACACTATATATATTGCTTACATAGTGTAGATACTAGTTATTTTGTATTTTAATTATATTTTATATTTATTAAAATACCAAATTACTTCTTATCTAATTTGCTTATAATAAAAAAAACCAATAGAAAAATATAAAAAAATTCATAGATATCAATTTTAAAATTTATCTTTCAATAATCTATTAATTGTTTTATTACACTTTTAAAATATAAAAAGTTATATTTATCCTTGATTAATATAATAATAATTAATGAATCTTATGAAAAGACTTCATCACCTCCAATATCAAGTTTTATGCTTTTTTTTTTATAAAAAAAATAAAATTGTCTCTACAGTATTTTAGTAATTTTAAGGTAATTAAGGTTTTATTAGTATTCTCTGAACTATCCATAAAAAGTTTATAATTTCTCATCTCTTAAAATAAAAATTTTTAGATTTCAGAGCATTAATAAATTTAAAACTTAAAAATAAATATTTTTATTTTTAAAATTGAACACTTTTTTAAATCATTTAATATCTTTCCAATAAATATATTAATTTTATCATTAAAGAATCTTTGAGTCTTTCAATTAAAATTTTTTTTTTTGCACTCAAAATTTCTATTGTAAACCTGACGTTCTTTAAATGAAGAAAAAAATGTCCAAAAAGATTAATATTATTATCTACATTACTTGTTAAAAAATAATTTTTATATTATGAGTTCATAATTATTTTTTATTAAAAAATATATTAAAATATCTGAATATTTTTTATGTAGAAAACAAAGTGGATGCCGTAAGTTTAAATTCTATTATTATGCCATAAGGTACTTCGCTCACTCCAAAATGAGAGAGGTGGACACTAATACTTAATTAACCCTTCTTTTCCAACCTACACATTATTTTATCCAACTTGTTGACGCATAATTTATACACATTCTTATATCCAACTTGATTCATAATTTAATGATGAAAAAATCGCATCACTGCAAATTGGTATCGGGACAGTGGTTGGTCCATTGATTTCAATATCCAAATAACATTTATTTATTCATTTATTTTATGAAACGAGATTGTTGTTTAGTTACCAGAGCACACAATGATTGATGTGTCAATTACTCAGCCATGACTGCTTGTTAGCTTAGAAAATTTGCAGTAGGTGGCAATAGGCTAATATCATATGGTCTGGGTGTTGATTTTATCAGGATTTTGTATGATCTGTAATGGAGATCACGGCATCTAATTAAGCTGGAATTTCACATGTTTGCCTTTGTATATTCAAATTCAAATTCAAAGGGATAATGGGTCTCCAAGTTTTTCTGAGAACTAAATATTAAAAATACACTTGTGTTGTGCTGCAAAAAATAATAATATTACAAAATTTAGTATATATATAGAATTCAAAGTTGATCCAAAAATAATTTTACCAGTAAAACCTAGAATATTATACACAGGAGCTTAGACATAATATAGAGTTCTCATAAATAAATACATTAGCTCAATCATTAAAAAAAGAAGAAGTCCCAATTGATTCGTAGACTAGTTCAAAGATATGGAACAAAAAATGAACTGAAATCCATTATTATTGTATCTTTCAATATTATAAATTAAATATTTTATTAGATTTGTGTGTAGTCTCAGTTATTTTTTAAATTATTTTTTATTTAAAAATATATTAAAATAATATTTGTTATTTTTAATATTATAACATTTTTTTTAAAAACAAAACTGATGTAAAAGCTGAAACATCCCTGATAAAGCATTTTCCAAGTAATTTCTGATTGTCCCAGCCATAAAAAGACGTTTCACCTCTGCAACACCTTCCCGGAACTTTCTCTCTGATCACGGGCACATGCCACTCCTCCCACCTGCAGCCATGCTCCTAATCCAAACAAGATTCATCTCATCAGAGACAGAGTCCAAACTTGTAAGTTCCAGGATGTTAGGTATCCCACCGAGAACGATAGATTAATAAAAAGAAGAAGAAGAAATCACCATATTATCTTGGGATAACTGGACATGGATGTTTAGTCATAAACAAGGAAGATTATGAAAGGAAACACTGTTCATGGGAGCTGCACATGATAACTGCAATCATGGAGAATGCTGTGTGTTATTTAATTGTCATTGTTTTTTTTTCTTGTGGTCAATGAGCACTTTAAGTTTATGATATGTCAACACAAAAAAAAAAAAAAACCTTAAATCAATAAGACGAAGCATGACATATATCATGTTGAAAACACGTAAACCTCAGCTTGGAAGTTAATGTAACGTGACGTTTTAAAATGACAATGAAGCAATCAATTATAGGTTAATTAGTTAATTTTAAATTAATTTTTTTTAAAATTATTACTTTAAATTTCATCCATTATAAAATCATTAAAAATTTATATTGTAAACTTTAAAATCTATGTAATTAATTGAGGTATATGTAAATTAGTTTAAATATTTATATTAAATAATAATAATACTAATAAAATAAATATTTTAATTTCAGCTTCAATGATCAGCTTCAACATGCTACCGACATAAATGACGTTAGAGGTTAATTAATAAAATCAATTAATTATAGGTGCAAGTGTGCCAGCTACCGACAGGGAAGGATCCCATTTTTCTAAAAGCTAGAAAAATGGTGATAGCTATCGTCATAAGTCTTCAAAAATTGCTGAATATTCACCTAATGATAAAGATTCGCATTGATTTATCCCTTCCAACTAACCAATTAAAAGAAATAAAGAAATAATTTTTTAATCAGGAAAAAGAACATAGCAGAAGAAAGGCATGGATGCTAATAACAATAATGATAATAGAGCATAGTTCTCTTTATCATTCTTCCACATTTTACTTATTGAATAGACAATTGGTTCGATATTCATGATTTTAAGCCAATTCATGAACTCTTGATTAAAAGGGACCGAAATATTATTCAAAAGAATTTGTCACGTTTAGAAGTAATCGTTCATTCATTATTCAAGACTAAAAGAACCATTTTCAAGGCTATATTTTTCTTTTGTCTTGAAAAAATTAAGATAGCCTATTAAAACAACTAGGTTAAGATAATGTAGCATACGAAGAAGGGTGATTGTCGATCATCATTGACTGAATCATAATACACAACACATATTATTGATTAACATTACCTTATCATATATAATATTTATTTTTAATTTTGTTGAAGTCTTGAAAATCTAACTAACCTCAAAATAAAATTTTTAGATTATATAATTAGTTAATCAATTAGTCTTAGTAACTTCATGTATTCTCATAATTGATAATTTATACTTAGTAGTTAGTAGGTTAAGGTGATTTATAGTTAGTACTTGTAAAAAGTTTCTTTTGATGAAGGTTAGAATTTCTAATACTTAGATAAATATATTTTTGGAGAGATAAAATACAAGAATAGAAAATTGTAAACCTTTGTGAAGGTTTCATAATTTATTTATAGCTCACAAGTTTTGTTTTTGTAAAGAAAAGGGTTTAAAGTATAATTTTACTCTAATAAAATTTAATAAATGATAAATATTTTTTATATCTATATGAATGTTTGATGGGAATATGATGAGTCATTGAAGGATTTTTATACATCTAAAAGGTGTAGGGAAATTAAGTCCAAAGACATCAAATGTAGTCAAATCCATAAACATTAAGTTCTTTTTCGATGTTAGACCTAAAGAACGATAATCATTCATTTAGACATGTTAATAAAGGATGATCATTTTATTGAAGTGCTCAAGAGAAGATGGTCGTTATCTTAGATTTTGCTAACTACTAAGTCCAAATATTTTGAGTTTAATATGTTTACGAGATCCATATTATCTTGGACTTGTTTGATTACCAAATCCAAGTGTCTTGCACCTAACATGTTTATCAAACCTATATTATCTCATTCTCTTAGGAATGTCAAGGGAGGATGATCGTTATTTTATACTTAACTAATTGTCAAATTTCAATGTCTTGAGTTGATGTAATTGTTAAACTTGTATAACCTTGAACTTGACTAATTAAGTCCAAATCTTTATATTTAATATGTTTGTTAAACCAATATTATTTTGAACTTAGTTAAATGTCAAGTTCAAATATTTTGGATCTGATATGTTTATCAGATCCATATTATCTTGAATATAATGAATGACTACATCTAGGTACTTTGGATCTGTTTGTCAAAACTATGTTATTATTTGTCAAAATTTTGAGTTTATTTGTCAAGTTCAGAAGCAATAGACCTTATGAAATTTTAAATTCAAATGCTTAAAATATGATATTTTTGCTAAACTCACATTACCTTATTTCTTTAGACATGTAAATGAAGGATGGTCATTCCCTTGGATATTCCAAGAAAAAATACACATTTTTATAAGCATGCTCGGGGCATCACATACTACTGAGTTTAATATACCTGAGATTTAAAATATTATTAATTTCAATAATATTTAGATTTAAAAGAATGTTTGAGAACGTGGTATAAATCGTGTTTATAAAAAATATTTTATTTTTTTATTAAAATTTAATATTTTTTTATTTTAAATTGTTTTAATATGTTAATATAAAAAATAATTTTAAATAATATAAAATATTATTTTCATATATTTCAATATAAAAAATATTTTAAAAACCCATCTCGACCGCACTTAAAGCAGATTGCGCTGCTTCTCTTTCCTATGCTTGCTCTATAAATAGTATAAGAGTAATGGACTTCTGAATCCACTCTTTCGCTCTCTCTCAATCAATCTCCTTACTTTCTCTGCATATTATCTTCATTAGCCAAGCTACAACACCCCAGATTTCCAATTACTCAGGTAAAAACATAAAATCTGAATTTGTCTTTGTTGCTCCCTTTTCTAGCTCAAAATACATCTTTTTGTGACCAAGATACATGCATTTTTAGTTTCTTGTTTCTTTTTAGGTGTTAGGGTTAGAATTTGAAACGCGTTTGTTTTACCATAACTGAATCCTCTGGTTCAGACCCTGTTATGAATTATATGTTATTGGGCTCTTGGTATGCTAAATTTCAAATCTTTGTTCAATTCAGTGACATGGGTAATTACCTTGTCCTTTGTTTCTTAGCTAACTCTGAAAACAGCTGCTTGTTCTTGACTTCTCATGAATAATGTTCATGTAATTTTCAGTGGAACTTTTAATTTAACCTAGTTTGTTTTCACTAGCTGTGTTGTACTAATTCTTTCCAACGATATGAGGTCACTGGTCAGTTTATTGTTTCTCATGTGCTCTTTCTTTTCTATTTTCTACCGTAAGCAATATCCCCGGATGCTCTGATGTTGTTAAGCCAAGTAAAATAGTATTTTTTTTTCTCTTAAAGGAATATTTTTGTGTAGCTTTCTAAATCTTTTATTTGTCCTGTAATTTCTACCTCTCTCTCTTGAATAGGTGCTTTTTATTTGGTTAATTCTGATTTATATAATCCCTGACTATGTTTCCTTGTTGATGGGATTAGGATTTGGCTGGCAATTCCTTTTTGTCTTTTAGGGATTCGGTTTTGCCATTATCTCTCTTACTTTTGTTTCCTTTTCACTTGGTTAATTCTACAAGCTTTGACGATATTAATGAGATTCGGGCTTAATTAAATGTTAAATATGAAATTTTGTAAGCTTGGTGTAACGAATTACGTATGCAAATGTGTCAGTTAGCACTACCAACTTGTTTTTTCTTTTTAGGAATGGCCATGTCATGATTAAGTTATCATTTTGTGTTTGCATGTAATTTTTCTTTAGGTTTTCCAGTTATGAAGCATTTAATTTAGAATCTTTGGTTCTGTGTTAAATGAAAAGTAATTCTAGTAATCATTGTTTAACTTTTTCTTTGTCCTCTTGTTGATTTTATAAAATTCAGAATGGGAAGTGCTGATGGAAGCTATGGTGCATACACCTATGAGGCCCTCGAGAGGGAGCCTTACTGGCCATCTGAAAATCTCAAAATTTCCATCACTGGAGCAGGTGGTTTTATTGCCTCCCACATTGCTCGCCGTTTGAAGTCTGAGGGTCATTATGTTATTGCTTCTGACTGGAAGAAGAATGAGCACATGACAGAAGACATGTTCTGTCATGAATTCCATCTTGTTGATCTTAGGGTCATGGAAAATTGCCTGAAGGTTACAAAAGGAGTTGACCATGTTTTCAACCTGGCTGCTGATATGGGCGGGATGGGCTTCATTCAGTCCAACCACTCTGTCATTATGTATAACAACACAATGATCAGCTTCAACATGCTTGAAGCTTCCAGGATCAATGACGTTAAGAGGTTAGTTGTTGTGGATAGCATAAGGAGCAGTCCTGTTTAATTTGACATGTGCTCAGTAGGTGTTGATGTTTTTCTTCCTGCAGGTTGTTCTATGCCTCTAGTGCTTGTATTTACCCTGAATTTAAGCAGCTGGAGACTAATGTGAGCCTCAAGGAATCTGATGCCTGGCCTGCAGAGGTTGGTTGCTCTTTCTGGTTAAGAGGAATGCAGATCACTTATATTTTTACCTGTAATTGATTGGAGTGCTTGATGAATATAATTTCGCAACTTGTGTTTTAGCCTCAAGATGCTTATGGCTTGGAGAAGCTTGCAACGGAAGAGTTGTGCAAGCATTACACCAAAGACTTTGGAATTGAATGCCGTGTTGGAAGGTTCCATAACATTTATGGTCCTTTTGGAACATGGAAAGGCTAGTGCTTAACAACTGCAATCACTTGCTATATGGAGGGATTTCTTGCTTTGTATTAATTTTTTCTGATTCCTTGGATTATTCTAATTTGTTATTTCATATGTCCACCATAGGTGGCAGGGAGAAGGCACCCGCTGCTTTCTGCAGAAAGGCTATCACTTCTATTGATAAATTTGAGATGTGGGGAGATGGACTTCAAACCCGATCCTTCACATTCATTGATGAATGTGTGGAAGGTGTGCTTAGGTGAGTGCTTTGTGTTTTTTCTATCATGTATAATCGAAGCACTCACTTGTCTTATCGGGATACTTGGATTTGTACTGATATTGATCACCATTCTTGTCATATCCCATGGGTTCTGCCAGTATTATTCCTTAATTAATCACCCTCGAATACATTCTCTGTTTCAGATTGACAAAGTCAGACTTCCGTGAGCCAGTGAACATTGGAAGTGATGAGATGGTTAGCATGAATGAGATGGCAGAGATTGTTCTCAGCTTTGAGAACAAGAATCTCCCTATTCATCACATTCCTGGCCCAGAAGGTGTGCGTGGACGAAACTCTGACAACACACTAATCAAAGAGAAGCTTGGTTGGGCTCCTACAATGAAGCTGAAGGTACCCGTCTTTCCAGATATGATTTCGGGTTATGCATCCTCTGTTTAGCCTTGCCTTTACCACTAAGGACTCTGAACATGTTAATTATTATGTTGCAGGATGGGCTGAGAATTACATACTTTTGGATCAAGGAACAGATTGAGAAAGAGAAGTCACAAGGAATGGACTTGTCTATTTATGGTTCATCTAAAGTGGTGGGAACCCAAGCACCTGTTCAATTGGGCTCACTTCGTGCTGCTGATGGTAAAGAATGAAATGTTGAAGCTATAGATGTCTTGCAGTTATACTTCAGAAAGCCAGGTTTTCTTATTATGATATGCCAATGATATTGTGGTGGGAAATCAGCCATGGTTCTGGAGTCACAGGGCTGTAATCCACATTGCTCTAGTTTCGGGTGTGCACCATGTTGGTTTTTCCTAGGGAAGCTTTTATGCCCTCATTCCTATCAATCTGGTTTTTTCTAGCAACCTGCTACTGTAATATTATGTTGCAGGCGTAATAGCCTTGGAACCTCATTTTGTTCCTGCAATAACTATTTACCATTGGTGGTCTGTGATGAATAATATTTCTTTTCACCATTGTTGTTTAGATTCCAATCCAACAGATCCCGTTGTTCCTTGCCATAACATTTCCGTTTTTTATGATGCCAGAGTAGATGACAGTTAGCTCTCATGGTAAATTGTAATGGAGTAGTTTACCCGCCTCTGGTTATTTTGGCCAAGTTTATACTGGATGGTGCTGTAACCTTCCATTGTTGTCCTCCAATAAATATTTAGCGAAAACACGAGAATAAAATCTGGTGCCCCCAATTTAATGCGACTAATTCTAGACAGTGAAAGGCACCGACCAGGTCACGGGCTTGGATGTGGTGGTTCACAACTTGGGGAAGCTGATTTAGAAGGGCTATGGACTATGGTTCAAGAGAAACACTAGGTACCTATCGTGTAACGTGGAAGAACAAGGCTCCAATGCTCGATGTCCAAACTCTTGTCTTGGTCAATATCCATGTTATAATGTCTGAGAACGACAACTTTCTGCAATTTGCTTGAATAAATCCGCTACATGCGGGGTAGATTTGCACCTGGTGCCTTCTTCCTGCAAGGCCTTGTTGTGACTGATAAGCACTTTCTGGTTTGACAAATGACCAGCCTAATATCATTTGTCAAACCAGAGTGCCTTCCTCCTCCTCCCTCTCACATACATTATACCCCTACGCCTAGTGTCATCAACACAGGGTGAAAAGCCACCGTTGAGATCGAGAGCCACCGTTTGTCACCCAGAGTGAGGGAGCCGAAGGACTATTTAGGGCCACTCTCTTGGACACCTCTTGAAAATCAAAAGACGGTAACATCATCAACACAGAGTGGAAAGCCGCTGTTGAGATCAAGAATTCATCGTTGGCCACCCATATAAAGAGGAAGAACACATGCTTGACACAAAAAAAAGACATTCTAGCAAATTGGCTTCATCAAGGCATTAAACATTACAACAATCAAGGTTTCAACAAATATAAGAAGCTGGGCCAAGCAATTTTTTTTTTCTTTCAATGTTCTGATCAAGCGATCACTGTAACTGATGGGCAACCCAGACATTACTCTTTTCTAATCGTCGCTAGAGTTTTCTTCAATCCAAAGGCTATCCACCACACCCATGAACTGATTCTTAACCGTACATATGGCTGGAGTTAAGACCACGGAGGAGAGAAAATTCAAATAACTAGCACAAAGCTTTGGGTTGTTTACTTCGCTTAAAATTTCTACTAGATCTGACCTTCAATTGGAGATGAGAAGCCAATTTAGAGCTTTGTTAGGGTTTTCTTGAGAGGGAGAAATTATATCTAAAAAGAGAGAGAAGGGTCTGGAGTAGGATTCGTCGTGTTTGTTTGATTAAAAAAGAATGGGTAATTGAAGCCAAGCCAGACCTCATCCTGCAACACACACCACCTGACATGGAAGAGGTCACAACGAATTCAACAAAATAAAAATGAAATCAATCAGAGCTCGAATGAAAGCTAATATTTTGCCCAAAGGATGTACGCCTTCCTCATGCCCTGGCGTGTGCTTCACAAGGTACTTTTCCCCTTTTATTTCAATCCAGTCCCTCAATTTTTAAAGCCTTTTCAATCCAGTCCCATATTTATTTATTTTATTTTTTTTCAATTTTTACATTTTAGATTGATTTGTGATTTACCTGCATAAGGTTTAGATCAATTCAGCTCTTAGAAGACCGTAACGGTATGTGTGAATAGTGATCACATAAAAGCATTACATGGATATACTACCACCAAGATAGATACAGGACTGGTGTACCAATGTGTATATGATGATATTCATGTCTGTAAAATCCAATCGACATGCATGGATAGTAAAATTATATGTAATGCTGCACAAACAATTTGAAATAAGATACCAAATTGCCTCGCTTAACCGTCCAGATCACAGTAGATAGGATTGGCCTCAAGCTGCTCCGCAAATTTCTCAAGAATTTCCGTCACAAGTTTCCTAAAGTCATCTTTCTCTTCAGAAGCACCCTCTCCACTGTCTATGTCAGCAAATACAGCATCATAAAGTAGAATCACTGCTTCATTGGCTTCTGCTGGTGGCAAGCCCAGTTCTTTTCCATTTTTCTCCAGGAAATTCTTGATTATCTCTGTGCTCTTATGGCCACTCTTTCCATTGTCCTTTTCCTGCTTTATCTTTGCTATTACATCGTTCAATTTCTTCTCGTTAGCCAAAACCTGCAAATGTTTACGAGAGATCATGGCAATTTCCATAATAGGAAAATCTACATTTTAACCATCCAGTTATTTCTACATGGTGCATGTGCTCGTTGCCAATAAATCCAAGCTCAGTCCATAGTGAGCCAACAAAGCCACTGTCATTGAATTTCTATAATTAAAAATACATGCTTGACGTTCCACTCAAAAGAAAGCTGCGTTCCCATGTATCTCTCTAACTTGAGTTGTGATTTCCATACCTATGTGCCTTGGTAATTTTGTGATTGGTTCTATAACACCACTCACGACCACCTGAGTAGACTGCTGATTGTCAGAAACAGTAAATTGAGGCATGTTTTTCCGCTTTTACTTATCTTGGTCAACATAAGCCAGCAATCTAGTCAAGGATCTAAATGACTGAACCAAATTGGGGTTTGAAAACCAAATCTATCAGTTTCTTTAGTGACCTCAAAAATATGGAGACATCCCGAGCACTTCAAAATCATACATTACTAGCAAACTTATAAAACCAATCTATCACATACAATTAGGTTTACAGAATATCTACATGCCTCCCGTTTCCTCCCATCCAGATAACATATTTCTACATCTTAATTTGTCAGCACAGGAGGGAGTTAAGCCATGTGGGAAAGCAGAATTAGAAAATTCACATGGGATCACACAACGTTAAAAATTTAAAGAGTAAAATGATCCTTAATTTCCCTTCCAAAAACTTCAATAAACAGACATGCAGAGATACCACCAACTGAGGGATAATTAACTTAATGATAAGATGCTGATAACAACCTACCTTTTTCAGCTCAGAACCATTAACTAACTTGATGTTATGGATGACAGCAAAATGCTTTTTAGCCAAAGCATCTGCAACTTCTTGTAGAATAGGCTGAAGTAACTCGGCAAATTGTGATTGGCCCAATTCTCCTTCCTCCTCTGCTCCATGCTTCTTTAAAATGTCATTTATCAAAGGAAATTCTGTTCAACCAGAACATGTATTCGTCAACTTTCACACAATAGGGAACAATTCAGTAAGAAGGAAATAAATTATTCATCAATAAAATAAAATTACTTTTGAATGATGAAGGGAAAAAACGAATACTAATCTCCAGGAACTAGAGCATACTTTGGCTGCTCTAAATCTCGGAAAACAAAGAAAACAAGAAGGCAATTATGATCAACATGATTTCAGAGGTCAATTTCACATACCAGCCAGATTAGGATCCTCTCATGTTCTTTTAGGTACATGACCAATCATATTCCAAATCTCACAATTGATTTTGAATTCAATGATTTAGATTAGAGGAGAGAAATAAAATAATGAGTTAAGTTTTTTTCATACACTAAATCATGACCATTCAATTTGAATTCAGTGATTTGGATTTAATGAACAATGCGGTCACATTCATAAAGGATCCAAATCCATACCAGTTAAGGCTTAATGAAGACATTTGGTGAATTTACATATCAAACACCATCAAAATAATGAAACTAGTCCTCCAAAGAAACTTACCATATTTGAGTTATATTTCCAAAATAAAAATTATTTTCCTCATTACTTCCAGTAACAACCTGAGTGAGCTTACAAATTGTTCCAATTACACAAACTATTCAAAATTAGATGGCCATACTAATCCGGTTATCCTAAAATCAAGTGAGTTTTTCAAAAAGATTAGAATCTACTGCAATACCAATCAAAAAGTCCTAAGGTAGGTAACATTCATTCCCCATATCACCACTCATCAGCATCAGCTCAAAATGATCATGCACAATATGCAGCAACAAGTACCTTTTTTTTTCTTTTTTATATATAAGAAGAAGAGCTATATGCTCTAGATGGAATCTATTACATTCTACACATTCTTGGAGTAGCCACTCATTTATCATCTAAAAAATGCTTGAGGCAAAATATGGTGGCATCAAGTGAGGTAGGAAACCCCAACATCCAAAGATCAAGCATATGACACCAACCAGTACTTCTTTATTGAACAAGAAAAACTCAAGGGTGCAATGATCAAACATGAAAATTTTAAAATTCCATGGTAGGTCAACAATTCATGAATTTGATAACTAGTGTTTTCCATGAAACAAAATGTTGCGCCTTGACAGGAGGTAGCAGGTCTGCAGGTTTTGAAGTTGCCACTTAAACGGACGGCAAATGGTGACCTAAACTAAAACAGGGAAGAAACACCTTCCTAAACCCTAAGTGGAAAACAACAATTCCCTGGGAGTTTTGAAAGAGAACGACTAGACGCTACTATCTTGTCAGTAGAGCATGACAATACCAGAACTGGTAAAAGCGGAAAGCAACCAAATCTTAAGGTGTCCTCAGATATTTGCAAAAATTGCCAAATTCATATTTATGCTGCTGTTGACAAAAAGTAATGAAAAAACCAACAGATCAGCAGTTACATCACAGGGTTCTATGGCACAAGACAGTACAGTTCATTCTAAGTAAAGGTTATATCCAGAAAAAAATGTAAGTCCACAACACCATCGACCTGTAAGCGTTGCAATTTGTGAATCAAGGAAGCACATGCAGCCAATTATTTGATAATTCAGCTGAATAACACCCGTATTCTTGATACACCTTAATAATACCAATCAGATAGCTACAGTTGATAAATTATACAGATGGATGCACAAATGACTTAAGAAATAAGAGAGAAAAGGGAAGAAAACCTTCAAGAGGAGGGACACCCATTTCGACTCCCATATTAACAACTGCATTTCTTATCTCCCTCTTGCTAATCATCCCTTTATCCTCTGTATCCAAATCAGTAAATAAATTCTCTGCTATCATAGCAAAATCATCTTCATCCTCCAAAAACATCCGCAACGCACTCCCATCCAAAATCGACGCCACTAATGGATTATCTAATCCAACAAAACACAACAAGGACTCACAATAAATAAATACATAAAAAACATTTGTACAGGATTGGCTACCAAGATCAATACCTTTGAGTTCATCAGCGATGGCGGAGAGATACTCATTGATTTTCCTTGAAGCCTCTTCTGGACCGAGTTCTTTACGTCGGAAATCGACGTCATCGTCAACGCCGTCGTCGTCGACGCCATCGATGTTCATGCGACGGAGAGCGGAGGACTTGAGGTGTTGAGGCAATGAGAGGCCAAGGAGAGAGCGGGAGGCTTCAGATTCTGCTAAATCGAGGACCTGAGCTCCGGTAAGAGGGACGGTGTCCTCCCGTAAAGACACATGGAGCGATCTTAAAGTGTCTCCGTCTAGTACCGTTATGCCTACGTCGCACATTCTGAAGAGAGGGGAGGGATTCGAGAGGATTGTCGTCCGGGGTTTTAAAAAGGAAGCAGGAACTGAATAGTCTGAATAAACTAGTCTTGGTTACAAACTCTAGGAATGTCGTAGGTAGTAAGAAACTGCTAAAGACTTTCTAAGGTCTTCATAGATTTTCCTACAATTCCGAAACTGCCACTGTTCTTGCGATGATTAATTAATTAATTAGTTCCTTGATGAAAAAAATAAAGATACAAAATTGAAATACAAAAGAAGAAATTTTTTGCTTAGAAGATAATTTTAAAAAGGACGAATTTTTAGGATCTCACAATATATTTTCTATATTTTTTTAAATTAAGTTTATAATGATGTATTTATTATTGTGTTTTAAAATTAATTTTGGTACCATTTATTTGCCATACAATATAAAAAATAAAAAAATCATAATAATAATAATAATAATGCATTTTTATATAATTTCTTAAACTCTTAATTTTTTTTAGTTTATTTAATATGTGAAATGAATGATTTTTATTTTATAGAATAGCTATATCTAGAAAAAAAATTATGCACCAATATTTCTCATTATCAATACCATATGTGTGAGGTATAATTTACATAAGATATCTTACAAAGAAATATGAAAATAAATCATATAATATGAAAGGAAAGAATTTAATGGTACAAGTTTCATGGTTAGAGCTAGCAAATTAGGAAGGAAATCATAACCCACTAGAATATTAAGTTTTATATTTTAACTAAATAATATTTTTATTTGTCTAGAAAATGATCGTCATAAATTTATAAATAATTTATTCTATAATAAAATTACTTCTAACTATTTTAAGGGATAATTAAAATATTTTTTTAATTAGAAATTAAATAAAATCTAAACCTCCAATTTAATTATCATAAACCATTGTTTTTTCCAACGATTTTATTGGTTTGATGATATGGTAATTCAGTAGAGAAGCAAGGGCAAAGGTATAAACGGTCACAATCGCGGGACGGAGGATTTGTAGGGCCAGTGGTTGAGTTTGGTGGGGACACCTCATGAGATTTTTCCTGTGACAACGCGCTTGGGCCTCCATATACATTGTATTGGGAGGTTTGGTGTTTGTCCGCTGAAAAATAATATTTTTAAAAATTAAATTTTTAAAAAGTAATTTAATTTTTGATGCTAGTTAGTGTTAAAAATAAACTATAAAATATTTTTTAATATTTAATTATATAATAAAAATAATTAGAAAAAAAATTATTAATATTTTATTTTAAAAAATATTAAAATAATAACAAATAAATATTACAAGTTAAAAAGTTGAATGGAAACAAAATTAAAATTTTTTTAATTTTATAAATTATTTTAAATAAAATAAATAACAATCAAAATAATAGAAATCAAAGTTAATAGATAAAAAAATTGAAATATGATGAAATTAAAATAATAATAATTATAATTTCATAAATTATTTTAAATAAAATAAATAATGATTAAAAGAATAAGGAATAAATTTAATAAATAAAAAATTTTTAATAAAAAAATAATAAGAGAAAAATAAGTAAAAAAATAAGGACTAAAGTTAATATAAAAATTAAATTCTAAGAAATAAAAATGAAAAAAAAGACTTAAAATAAAATATATAATAATTAAAAGTTTGAGGATCAAATTTAATATAAATAACAAATAATATGATATTTTTAAAATTTTCATAACTTTTAAAAATTATTTTTCATCCAAAATAAAAAAATACATTTCTAATAACCAAGTTAAATGTTTGATTGAAAGGTATTTTAATAATAAACGAACATAATAAAATTTTAAAAATTATTTTTAAAAATTATTTTTTATAAAACAAAATGCGGTAAAACAATTTATTTTTTGAAGTTCGGCCGAAAAATGTTCCCATGTCACCAACGAGGAAAAAAAAATTGTAATTATTTTCATATATCAAACAATTATAATGTTATATATTAAAGAAAAATAGCAAGCCATCCATGAGAGAATATTTCTGATCCGGAAAGCTGACATCAGAGATTTTGTTGCAAGAAGTAATATATAAGAAGAGGGTACAAACATGGATCCAAAGCCCCGCCGCTGGGCGGCTTGAGAAAATTCATCATACCATTTGAACATCACCCAAAGACCTTGAATTCATAGAGTATGAATCTTCGGCTTCAAAAGCTGAGTTAGTCTTGGTATTCTGAAATGTCTCCTCATCATTCCACAGAGCAAAAGCTTCCTCTCCATGTATGGCATCATCACCGATTTGCAGTTCATCATCAGAGAGTCTTAGTGGAACAAATAGCCCAACAAACCAACAAATGATGCTAGTAGTGGAAATGTTTATAAATATAACAAAAAGAATGCCTCCTAGTTGAATTCCCATTTGACGGAGTCCGGCAGAAGTTTGACTATTTTGGAGTCCATATCCTAAGCCGATGTATTTTTCCCAATCGGGCACCATGTAAAAAAGGCGACATAATTTAGGCACGGCGAAGAAGCCGGTGAGGATGCCTCCTAGACCTCCGGCAATGGCATGCGTGTGGAATATGGCGATGGGATCGTCAACTAGTCTTAAGAACTTCACCTTCTTCTGTAGAACCATCATTGTGTACCATGGAACACTTCCTGATACAATTCCCATCAGAATTGCTGCCCAGCATTGCACAACTCCTGTTCAGAAAAAGTATGATTTTGTCATGGAAAATTCTCAAAGGTCTGTCGTGTTCTTCTCTAAAAATGAAGGTGCATATATGACCGGCAATAAAGTAAAATGACCTGCAGCGGGAGTGATGCAAACAAGACCGGTGATCATGCCTTGTACAGCACCAATCACAGAGGGCTTTCCAAAGAAGCAAGTGTCGAGAAGTAGCCATGTAAGCAAACTAGTGGCTGTGCACACATGGGTGTTAAGGACTGCTAGAGATGAAATTGTACTGACAGCAAAGGGACCTCCACCGTTGAATCCGCTCCACCCCATCCAAAGCAAGCCTGCTCCTGCAAGCGTCAGAATTATATTGTTTGGTGGGAACATCTCTCTGTCCTTGTCTGTTCTTGGACCCACCTGGATCAGTTCAGAACATGATTGTGTTAACATTTCAATAAATCAAGCGAAATCTGTGCTAATTTTGCATTTAGGCTTACCCAATATGCTGCGGTGAAGCCAGCAACACCGGCGGAGAGATGAATAACATACCCTCCTGAAAAATCAATTACCCCAAGTTTGGCCAACCATCCGTCGGGGCACCATATACTAAATGCAGTGATGGTGTAAGAAAATGTTAGCCACAAGGGCACAAACATGATCCAAGCGCGGAAATTCATCCTTCCTAATAGACAACCAGCGATCAAAATCAACGTGATGCACGCGAATACGCCTTGAAAGAACACCATTGTAGCTGTCGGAAAGTAGCCTAAAAATGCTTGCCCTAGCAAGAACTTCTCATCCAAGGCAACCGCAGGTTTTCCCAGGAAAAACACAAGTTTTTCACCAAATGACATGCGGAAACCCCACCCTACCCAACAAACAAGTACCATTGCAAAAGCATAAAAGACCATGAATGCTGAGTTTATGGCCCATTTCTTTTTTACTATGCTGCCGTATAGAATCACAAGGCCTGGTATGCTTTGAAGGCCCACTAGTGTGGCTGCTGTGAGCTGCCATGCATTGTCTCCCTTGTTCATCCATTCCGGGCTAGCCTCATCAGGCAACAAGTTAGAGGGCAGCTCCATGCGATTTCTTGAGAAGAGTCGGGTTTTGTGACGTTTTCGAATCAAAATGGATAATGAAATGCAAGGACGGCAAAAGGAAATGAGAAGTGATAGTTTCTGTACATGAATGAAGAGCAAAGAAAAAGGAAATTGATTGTTTGTTGTTTATGCCTGGAGTGTTGTTTTTCGTGTGTGGCATTGGGTTAAGGCCGGCTCGGGAAGGCAATTTGTCAGTGGTTTTGAACTTTCTCCACCAGAGAACAGAAGAGGAATATCTGACTCGGCAATAATCTGTATTTTGAGAAGATACCAGCAATGATAGGCCATCTAGCTAGCAAGCAGCCAATGACAAGAAAAATCGCGTTAAATGGCATGCTAAATTTATCATTACTAGCGTAATCAAGCATGGATATTTACCAACATCAGTACAACAAATAAAGAGGCGGTGAAAAAACCTAAAAAATACAGTTCAACTAGTTAGTTTTTATATTTATTTTTTAAAAATTACTAGTATAAATTTCATGAATTTTAGAGTTATTAAAAACTTATATAATTATTAATTTTTAGATATACAAAATTAATCGAGATGTGTGTAAGTTATCCGAATATTTATGTTAATTGAAAAAATAAAAGGCATCGAAATGCTAGTCAGGAATAGGTCTAATTGATAGAAGAGGTGATATGAAGTTAAAGATTATCATAATAATATAAATCATATCTTAACACCTTATTCGACCTAACAGTTTAAATTATTATGTTGAGATAATTTTTCAAAAATTTAAATTATATTATTATCATTTTTTTTTATCTAATTAATAGTATAAAGTAGTGTCAATCTGTATAAATTTTAAATCGAAATATAACATTTTAAAAAATATAAATTATATTTTAAAATTTTATATAACAATTTAAATTATTAAATTCAGATTATATTGCGTTAAAGAATAGTTTATATATATATACATCACATAAACAGCACATTCAATCTTCATGAGGTCACAACCTCAGCCTTTTCTCTCGTCTACGAGTGCAGGAACTGGTAAATGGTGATAATATCAGAGACCAAATGTAGTTATGTTAATTAATTTTCTTAGGAAACTAAGGTGGTTTGGTGCTATCATTCCTGTTTTGTGTTCATATTATCAAAAATTAATTTGAAAGAAAAAAAACATAAAACTGATGTGTTTTTTTTTCTTTTTTCTTTTTTCAAAATCATAAACCAACAAAGGACAGCTAAATCCCTTGGGATCAAATAAAAATTGGATTTAAACTTCTAATTGTTTGATAAAAAAACTGTGATATCATATAAAGATAATTTTAAATAAAAAGTTTATTAAATAAAGATAAAAATGATTTTATTCTCAATGATCGTATTCACGTTTTTTTTTTTTGAATGCTTAATTAAAACTACAGGGTCAAGCACAACGTAAGTCAAGCTCTATAAAGCCAAGAGAAATTGTATTAACTGGTCCATAGCTTCGGCCACTCTTTCTTACTTTCCAATTTCATAGATTGTCAAATCCTATATATATATATATATATAATTGAAAACAATTAACATAAATAACCCATCCTTCCCCTTTCTATATATACTGTGGATTTGGCTCAATGATGGAATCGTCGTGGCCCTCATTTATGGTTCGGAGTAAAAGCATTAACAAAGCAAAAACTAAAGAACATGTAAGTGTCTCTCAAAAGAAGCTTAAAATTCAGAGTAAAATCAGTCAAAAACAAGAAAGAAAGGAGAGAAAAAAACAGCCACTCCAATATTTGATATTAGAATTGGCTTGGAGTTTAAACATGGAAGGCGGTTTTTCTTCTTCTTTTGCGGCTTGCTTTGTTTGTAGGGGTGAGCATATATTTAATTTCTCGACTCTATTCTTTTGTTATGGTTGTGCTTCGCCGGAGGTATGTTTTTTGGTGGGTGAGGAGGGGGGAGGTTTTGGCATTTCAATAAGAAAATAAAATAAAATTGAAAGTTTGTGTCATTCATACATGTTAAACCTTGGATTATCGGTGGATTGACTAGAAAAATTATAATTTCAATTAAATTTTTAGCTGAACAGGAAAAAATATTAACATGAATTTGACTCACTCAAGCTTTTAATGATGTGATTAATTTAATAAATCCGACTGAGCTAATAATAATAATAATACTATTATTTTAATATAATAATAAAATTAAGTTAACTGGCCTGAAATTTAACTAATAATACAGTAATACAGATTTTTTTTGTCCCATGGCAATTTCCTTCAATCTTTTACGTGAGAAAACTCAGAAAACAAACAAGACGTGCTCTGGTTGCTGCCATCGATAACCCTCTGTTATGTGTGTGGACACAAATGGACGGTGGCAGCCATGGTTGGTGGCAGCCATGGTTGGTGGCAGCCATGGTTGAAGTCATAGTCAAATGGTAGGTGCCTAACTTGCCCACCATTGTTGAACAATCATCTCCCTCATCAGCTATAAATAGATGTGCATTGATAGCTGAGATAGAGCACGAAATAGAGAGAAACACAGAGAGAGAGCTAAGGGTGAGAGTTGAGTTGAGTTGAGAAGTTTTCTCCTCCTCCTTGTTTTCTTGTTTGTATTGCTTTTGAGCTTGATTAATACAAACCAGTAGCTCCGTGGAGTAGGCAAGTTGCCGAACCACGTAAATTTGTGTGTGTTTGAATGTTTGGATCACCTAACACCCTCCTGGTATCTAAGAGAGATTCACTTTCATTTAATATTAAGATCGCTTAAGACCTAGTTTGCTTGAGGTTTGTATTGTAAGGTCTTAGCAAGCTGTATTCTCTCTCTTTTTTATTCAAATAAGCAAAACAATATTATTCTTTCTAACACTTGCACAAAGTTCTCCAAAGTACAGTTCTTGAGGTATAAAACCAATAATCATCCAATGTTTATCGATCCACCTATGTGTGCACAGACAATGTTAAATACGGTATTTCTACTGGAAATTCTTCACATGTAAGATTTGCTCTAAAGATATGCACTAGTGGTTTGCGAAATCACTCGAAATAATCAGCGGTCAACAAAATGTTTATCCACTATTCACGATTGTTTTCTGCACCGTAAGACTTTTGAGCTTTGATTTTGATCAAAGCTTTGAAAACCAAGTTGCAGGAGATTCGTGTGCTCAAGGATGGAAATTCTGCCCGCTATTATGAGTCGTCTTTTGACTAATGCTAGAATCTTTTTCTTTACATGGCACAAACAAGGGGGAAGCTGTGTAATTTGCTTTCAGATTTCGCATGTATAAAAAGGAGCCTCTCGTTAAGTAGCTTTGTGTAGTCTAAGCATCCATTACATAAATTGTGTGTGTGTGTGTGTGTGTGTGTGTTCTGAGTTCTAACTTCAAAAACCAAGAGTTGTCTAGTTCCATAGAAAAAAACAAGCATGGTGGATGTGTTTACAGAGAAGCAGATTGCTGAGCTCCACGAAATATATATATATATATATATATATATAGACACTCCGATTACACACACACACACACTCTACTGACGTCTTGATGAATAATATTTGTTAGGGCGCATTACCTTTGAGGAAATGGCCACTGCAATCAAATCTCTTGACCATGGCGCCACAGAAGAAGAGTTACGTCATATGATCAGAGAGGTTGATGTCGATGGTAATGGAACCATAGAATTTGGGGAGTTCTGGAATCTAATGGCGAGGAAAATTAAGGTATAAATTACCCAATAATACGAGTTGAGGGTAAAATATTTTTTTTTAATAAAAAAATATATATCTAAATTTTTTCAATATAAAATGTAACAAATCAAAAGGTTTATATATACATGTAATGCAATAAACTAAGAGTTACATGTGTTAATAAATAAATAAATATCAATGATACTTCAAAAACAAAACTTGAAAAACAGAAAAATAGATGTAAATTAAAATATTTAATTTTAAAAAATAGTATATTAAATTGATTGAATAAAAAAATAATAATATGTAAGACTACACATATTAAAAATATCATTTAAAAATATTTTTTTAAAATAGAGTTTATTTATATAAAAGATAAAAAAAAGTTATAGATGAACAGAAAAACCTTTCTGAAAATTAAATGCATGACAAAAAAAAATCAATATTATTTAAAGAGGTTCTCTGAACAAAATTAAAAAAAAGTTTGTCTATTTTTTTTTTGTTTTTTAACTAATTACGTCACTTTATCTTTTTTCAATTGTATTTTTTAAAATTATAATTTCACGGTAACCATGACAGACCCATACATGTGGGTTTGGCATAGTTGCCATATCCAGGCGCTTGGGCTTGGTAAAGATGCTAGCAACAGAAGAAGCGTCGCCTACTAAGGCATATAATGTGTTGTGTGTTTTGCTTAAATTTCAGCCAATATAGTTGATGAAATATCAAGATCTATGTTTTTTTCACCAAAAAACCTCTTTTATAACCCGTTTTTGACCTAAAACATCTTAGAAATCATAACAAACTCATTCATGACCTTAGAAAACCATCCAAAAAATCAAACTCAACCCAAACATCTTAGAAATCATAACAAACTCATTCATGACCTTAGAAAACCATCCAAAAAATCAAACTCAACCCGAAATAAAAAATCAACGTGAGCTCAAATCTATTTTTTCACAAACTTTCGAGGTATAAAAACATCTAAGATGTACACCCTTTATCAAATGGAAAAATTTGATACAAAAAACCTCATTCATAACCTGTTTTTGACCTAAAACATCTTAGAAATCATAACAAACTCATTCATGACCTTAGAAAACCATCCAAAAAATCAAACTCAAACATCTTAGAAATCATAACAAACTCATTCATGACCTTAGAAAACCATCCAAAAAATCAAACTCAACCCGAAATAAAAAATCAATGTGAGCTCAAATCTGTTTTTTCACAAACTTTCGAGGTATAAAAACACCTAAAATGTACTCCCTCTATCAAATGGAAAAATTTGATACAAAAAACCTCATTCATAACCCGTTTTTGACCTAAAACATCTTAGAAATCATAATAAACTCATTCATGACCTTAGAAAACCATCCAAAAAATCAAACTCAACCCGAAATAAAAAATCAACATGAGCTCAAATCTGTTTTTTCACAAACTTTCGAGGTATAAAAACAACTAAAATGTACTCCCTCTATCAAATGGAAAAATTTGATACAAAAACATCATTGGAATTCAATGACCCCTCCCTCTTTGCTCTCTCTTCTCTCAACTAAGAATAAAAAAATAACAAAAAAAACTTTTATATCAAAATGGAATTGCAAAAATTTTAAAGAACCACAATTATATAATTTATGTGATTGTTTAAATTGAAGGACCAAAGTGAATGTTTTCAAAACTTATGGTATGTTTTCTATGTTTGCCATGTTTTTCATTTCGATCCTCCACCTTCCAATCTCACCATTCCATAAGAATTTGAAATCAATTGCTCTTTAAATAGAACTTGATTATCAAAAAACAAAGTTTGAGAATCAAATTAAAAAAACAAAACAAAATTTTGCACAATGATAAATGTATAGGGAAAATCCAACGCATTTTAGTATATAAGTTATATATAGTGGTCAATTTATCAAACCTTGTCATGTCAATGGAAAGCACTTCACATGTTTTGATAATTAAAAATGTTATATGTTTGTAGGAAAATGATGCTGAGGATGAATTAAAAGAGGCCTTCAAAGTATTCGACAAGGATTAGGATGGTTACATTTCACATTTCACATAATAAGGTTTGATTTTCTTATATCTTTAAGTGGAAATAAAAAATAAAAAATTAGAAGTAGATGTTAGACTACTTGATCAATTTATTATTTCATTTTCTAATCAAAATCACGTATATTAAAAGTGAATTCCTCCATGAGATAGTATTGCTTTAAAGGTATTTTAATCACAATCTAACTAATTATGTATTAAGTTATTTTAGGAGAGAGACAAGAGGACAAAAGGTTGGTTAGTTTTTTTTTTTTTTTATAATAATGAAGTCAAACTATAATACTATTAAGACTATGTTGTAATGAAAGTTAAAGATAATAACATGAAAGAAAGTTATGTAAGAGATGACAACGAATAAGCTCTTACGAATAAGGACACATCATTTATTAAACCATGCCAAAATACTCTTAGGGCCGTTAATTAAATCATTCCCTAGATATAAAAAATTATTATTCCAGCTCTTCAACCAAAGTGCAAGATGATGAAAGATAAGTTGAAACAATGTATTGCAATTAGGCTTGTTATCCTCAAAGATCAGTTTGTTTCTAACAATCCAAATACTCCATTAAATTCCATATGATAGCATTGTGAAAGCATTTTATTAGAACTTACCTTTGACCATATCACTTCATTGCCAGTGCCAGATCACTTGTTCTATTATATTCGGCATACCCCCAAAGGTATCAAACCAACTTAGAAAGTGTTGTCATAATCTCTAAGTGTGGTAGTAATGAAGGAAAATATGATTAACATGCTCTATTTTTTCTTTATAAAAGGATAGACTGCCTAGTTAAGAGGTAGTAAATGTCAGCATACGAAAAAGACCCTTGTACATACTCTACCTTGAAGCAATATCTATCTGAGTATTTCTATCCTTGGTAAGGAAAATTCTTTTCACAAAAGTGAAGTGAATGATAAACTTCCTGATAATAAAATCTTGTAGATTAAATTGCTCCTAAACTTGACATTATAAACCCTTTTATGTCACCTTTCTATATTTTTTTATCAGTTTTGATGGATTGCAATGTAACCCTTGCTAACAATTAATTGAGATTATATTGTTGCTCCCCTTTTGATATCAATAATCATCTCTTCCAATTAAGCCTCTAGTGCCATTGATCCATAACATAATCCTTCATATCTATCAAGTAAGAAGAAGGTGCTATTGACAAGGAAAATAGTTGTCTTAACATCCCCATTGCGAACCACTTTTCTATTTAAAAATGAATGTTGCTACCATTTCTAACTTGAAACTAGCATATATTCTTCAAAGTCTCTATCATTTAAGAGTCTAAATTGATAATTAGTATAAGATGTGCCATGTTTCTAAAAAGGTACTTTAAGAATTAAGAGTTTATTGACAAAAGTAGCATGATATTTTTTACTGATAAATTATTGCTAACATTTATGATTGTTGTCTCTTAGATGTTAAAGCCATTTAAATAATAGTGTCTTGTTTTTTCCTTATAATAAACCACCACCCAGACCCTTTTATTTATCCCCCTTACAATCACTTGAAGCAATCTTATATATTTATTTTACAACAAGATCCTCAGACCATAAGAACATCCTTTTGATCGAATTAATAACTCTAACAATTTTTTTTAGCATAAAAAATATTGATATGCAATATAAAAGTATGGACTACAACATAGTTTTAATAAGACAAACTCTTATTATCATGCTTAGTAATCTACCTTTTCATAGTCTTAGTTTTGTACAGAAGCTGTTTATTATAAGTTTTCAAATGATGAGTATTTTCAGGTTACCCCTAAAAAAAAATCCTAAATATTGAATAGGAAATGTGTCCCATTTGCAGTTTATCATATTTATCATTCATGTTGTAAACTCATCATCTTTGTTGATACCAACTAGGAAACTTTCATGATAGTGTACCTTCAAACTTGAAACCTATTTAAACCACCTCAAAACCCTTTTAACATGAGTTATCAAAATTAAGTTAATTGGAATAAACACTAAGGTATCATCAACATATTGTAAATGACTGAGATACATGTTATTTCCATAACTTATTCCTTTTAAATAATCTAGGAGTACAAGTTTTCTTAAATAAAATTGATAACCCTTCCACAACTATGTTAAAAAAAAAAATGACAGTGCATCACCTTAATGCAATCCATGTTCTACTCCAAACTTCATGCTTGGTGAACCATTAATAATTATTTTTAATTTATATTTCATGATAAAGTCATGTATTAGAGAAATCTATTTTTTTCTAAAACTCATATATGACTTCACTTCCTCTGGATATTCCCAAACAACCACATTAAAAGCGATATGAAAGTTCACTTTCACAACAATACCATGTTGCCCCATTTTTTTTAGCATTGTGTACAACTTCATTAGCTATTATAAAACCATCTAAGATCTGCCTCCTAGAGATATAAGCTATTTGATTAGCACTAATATGTTGGATGTATTTTACCAATAATTTTATACATGTCATGCACTAAACTAACTAACCTATACTTTAAAATTCTAATAGGTTGCTTTGATTTTGGAATTAAGGCCACACGAGAGAGTTAATGTCCTTTGGTAATTTCCTGATTTGAAAAAAAATTCAAGCACCATATAAAAAATGTCAGCCCCTGTCAAATGCCACCTGTCAAATGCCATGTTTTCTTATAAAAAATGAAAGTGAAGTCGTAAGACTTATGACTTTTGTTCCATCAATATTGGTATTTGTGTCAATAGCACCCATGTTTTCCAAATTGTCAGATATGAACTCTATATCATCAACTTCTCCATTCAGCATAAGATTAAAGGCTTTCTTGTTGTACAATTATATTTAATGGCTTTAAACATTTGACAATTCAGATGATCAAACTCCTTAACATTAATATGATGATCAATTCCCTTTAATTTTAGAGTTGTCAATTCCTTAATGATTTGTCATGTCTTATGCCAATTAAGAAATTAACATGTTCAAGATTGTTATAATGATAATTGATATTGTCAAAACCAATAACCTTATTGTATGATGATATAACTTTGGTGATAGTAATGATAATGATTAACATTTGATAATCTCTTCCAGTGTGTCTTAAAATTTTCTATGTTTTCATTTTTATCATGCAGTTGAGGCATCTAATGATTAATTTAGAAGAGCAGCTGACAAATAAAGAATTAGAGCTCATAATTCAAGTAGCTGACTTGGACAAAGATGATCAACTTAATTATAAAGAATTTATGAGAATAATGCCAGTAGTTTGAGCAAACATTATCTCCAGCCTAACTACCTATCAGTGCTAAATTAATGATATGATTCCACATACAAAATGAAATAGTTATCAAATGGATTAGATGGATGCATGATGTGCATAATTGTATACTTGCAAAAATCATGATTTTAAAAAATGATATTGTAATTCATAAGATGTGATTAGTGATTTTAAACAAGATTTTGTTTTATATATGTTGTAAAATATTATTTAAATATTTATTAACTGATTTATTAGATCTATATAAGTTGTATCAAGTCTCATATTATATAATAAAGATTATCATTCTTCAGTCTTAGAATATCTTTGTTATATTTTTCTAAATTTAAAACTTGAAGAAATATTAAATTTTAATGCATTGATGCTCCTTTTTGAACAAAATATCCAATCCCTGATATGGAATCGGATATACAATTAAAATATTTTGACTTTTATAATGGCAATCATCCTTTTTTTTCTTTTTCTGTTTTTTATTCTATTCAAGTTAATAATATATATATATATATATATATGAGGGCAAGTTTTATTCATAAGACATTTAATTTATTTATTTAGTGAGAAAATATCACATCTATAACATTAAGGGATTTTTTTTATGTTTGATCAACAACTAAAAAAACTAATTCATCTCAATATATCATGATGATATCGTAAATGCATACTAAAAATTATTCGTAAATAAACCTAGACAAATAATTTGTAATAAATAATCAATTTTTATATATAAAAAGGAAACTTTGAAAGGAAAAAAAACAATTACTTGCATGATTAATATTGTTTGTAGTACTATTTAATTATTTTTAAACTATAAAATTAATTTATTATTTGCAATAAATTACATGGCCTAAGTTATAACTAACTCAAATATTAAATACTAGTAATATAGTTTTAATTGAGAAAAATTATAAGTTAAGATTGTTTTATTACTCAAATATGAAAATTCAATCTTTGAGTATAAAAAGTTCTAAACCAATAAAATTAAATGAATATTCAAAATATGTCAACCTAAAAATTAAATCAAGTTTCAAAAAAGAAAGGACCATAAAAAAATATTTATAAGGTCTAAAAAATTCCTTTTAGCAAAATAAATTTAAAAGTTTTTTATACCTACATCTTTAACACGTGAATGCAGCTTAATTTTTTGAATAAATATCTTTTTTACTTTTTATAGGTTTTGAGCTTAAAAAGTCATACATAACATCAATAATATAAATTGTAGTGCTCGTATCAATCCATAAAATATTTTGATAAGAGTGTATAAAGTTATATTCATAAATACAAGATAGTTATATTACATTTATTTATAAGGAAGCTCTTGTATTTCTAGTAATCTTTCTTCATGTATTTTTTTTTAAAAAAAAACATGGAACTATGTTGAGGTCCCTTTTATGACACTTTTCCTTTGTTTTCCATTGCACATTGTCACTACCTTTATCCTTCTTATCTTGCCTCTCTTTGTTTTAAACTTTATGAGTGACAAAGGTAGCAATCTCTTAATTTTCACGCTTTAATCTTAAAAGTTTATTAATTAGCCATTATCTATATGTGTTATAAGAAATTTTATGTTTCATATTCTTTATGGAAAAAGTTGAGTATTAAATAGATAAGAAAGGAATAAAATGTAAATCTCTAAAATTATAAGTTGAGCTACAATGTCTTTTATTTTTATTATGTTTATACATGTTTCTTGATTGGTGAGGTTTCATCACAAATAACTTGTTCATCATAATACTAGCTAATTTCTTGTCAAAACTAATAAATTTCTTTTTAGTAGCTTTTATATAGTCTTTTATTTTATCACACTTTAGAATCAAGCTTCTAATGTTTTTATTAATATGTGACTTTATAAACATTAAACTTAAATAGTTGGATCGTTCTTATCATTTATAGACTATTTTATTCATAGTGAAAGTTGATTATGCTGCACATGTAACTCAGTTACATGGAATGCAAGGTCTACTACAATCAAGAGAAGATGGTCTTTGCAAGTGAGGTTCTAGCCTAGCGGTGGAAGGGGCTTGTCCCCTTCCTCTGCATCAGGGGTTCGAACCTCACCATGCATGCCTGTCACCCCCGCGGTGCCTTACCTGTTCACTGGGCTTGCAGGATGTTCAGTGAGCCGTGTGGATTAGTCGTGGTGCGCGTAAGCTGGCCCGGACATCACACGTAAAAAAAAAAGAAAAAAAAAAGAGAAGATGGTCTTTCTAATCTAAAAATTTTTGACCTTTCAAAATAGGAATACAAGAATTATTATTTATAAAAGTATTAATAGCATAAGCAATAACCAATGATATAATCATTATTTTGAATCAATACTCTTATATGAATTAATCAACGTCATATTTAATAGTAAAATCTAAATGTTTATCTTTATCTTCTATGTCATTTAGTTTACCCTGTGATGCAATTAAAACCCATAATCTAAGTCTCAAGGTGGATCAACCACCGAAATGACTTTAAAAACTATACTCTCCGTGCCACGCATTCCTACAAGATATTCCATGTCAATTAATGTGACTCGTGAGTCCTTTTCGAAGCAACTTTTGAGGTTACTCCCATGGTATATGGCGGTCCTAACTTGTGGATGCTACGTTAACGCGTGAAGACTGGTTTGAGTTTAGAATATAAACAAACTTCTCATGAAAAGGTCGAAAAAAACTTTGAGAAATCCTTTACTTGCCTTGGAGGTTACTCCCGTGGTATATTCCATCTAGTTTATTAGGAACCTGGGAATCACCTTCTGCTTTTTAATGTTCCTTCTCTCTCTCCCTCTCTCTCTCTCTTTAAGGAATCACCTTCTACTTTTTAATCACACTTGAATTTATCCTTTCCTCTCTCCCTTAGGCTATGCTTTTATTACATGAAAAACTCGAGTACAGATTCGATGTCTAGCCTTTCAAGAACACTAGGGAATCTCATGGTTTTGAAAAACGTGGACTATTTTTTTATTTTATTTCTTTGAAGACTGAGAGTCAGGAGCTTGAAGCTCAATCATGGTTGGTGGTTTTAATAGGTTGCAATGCTCTAATCAATATGTCAGTCACAGTCTTATTGTATCTTGTAAGAACATTGCCCTTCCATGCCATACAGCAGTCTAAGATTAGGGTGCTGATAGGAGTGATCAAGAGATCATCGATATTGAATTGCAATTGTAATAAATGGAAAAACAGTAGCACAACAGTAAAATGGAAAGGTTCTCTTGCGTGATCAACAGCCAGCCAAATTATTCAATCCACATTTGAACTCGAAAATCTTAAAATAAAAGAGGAGAACATCAATGCAAAGTTATAATTTATTAGCGTTAATCATCCAAGTCTTTGGAAAACATCTCATGGCAGAAGAGTTGCCGAAAGAATATTGCTAGCAAACAATCAATAAATATAATGCAATGTTACAGAGATTTAAAATCCAACCCTTTCTAATTAAGCTTGAAATGTAATGAATACGGGGTCTTTATCAGCCACAGTAGTCTCGTCACTAATCTTACTAAATGATTCGTTTGCCAAGACGACGTACTGTCATGTTGAGTCAGATAAAACACTTTTCTTGTAGATTTTTGGCAGCCCCATAAGCTTTTATTAGTTTTATTAAACTCAGATAGCAAGCAAAGGACCATGAAGGAAAAAGTAAGCTTACATTTTGGGATGATGCTTCCAACCAAGGAAAAGTGCTCTAGACTGACTTAACAGAGGAGCTCTTTCTTTTTAGATATAATCATCGAGAATATATTGAAAATGCCATAAAATTAATAATGAAAGTAAAAAAAATAAAAAAATAAAAGACTTAATAGAGGAGTTACATAATATAAAAGGAATTGCTTTTCTTCCTTTCGTGGAAGCACAAGACTTGTGATAAAATATAAAAACTGAAGCTGGCTCCATCGGAAGCTGCTCGGAATATAGTATAGAAATGACATTATTTGTTGCCAAAGTAAAATAACCATGAGGATGAAAATATATAAAAGAAACAGAGAGGACAAGTTCCGAGTTTTTCTTGGTTTGAAATAATATAGATTTATTTTAAATTTGTTATAGAAATAAATTAATTTTAGATCTATATCTTTAATTATCCCTCTAATCAAAAACACATTTCTATTCATTCCATCTTGGTAGAGCAATTCAAAGTTATGATGCGAGGAAGGAGCAATAGAAAAAAAATCAATAATATTCATTACAAATATATTTGATTTATACTTTATTAAATATCATTTAATTTTAACTTGATCTTCAAACAAGATTATAATTTTTTTATATATTATTAGCAATTTCTTTTAAAACGCCTTTCAACATTTTTAAAAAATTGTATTTGATGATTTTCCTAAACATGTTTATTTTTATTATTAATTAAATAAATGAAAGATAGATTAAAAAACAAAATTATTAAATTCAACTCCATATTTATATTTATAATCCTGATGATGAATTTAATAAACCATACCAATTCAAAATATTTTCATCTCAATGTTAAAAAAGAATTAAAAACTAACATTGAGGCTTGTTAGTAAAGACAAAGAAGTTTTGATTTTTTCTTTATTGTTTTTAATTTTAATTAAATAAAGAATATAGAATGAAAAGGATTATTTTTTCTAGAAAAATTATAATAGAAAATTATTACAATATAATTAAATTAAAATATATACATTAAAGAGCTTCTTCCATTGGGCTTTTCTACTTAGTGTTAACATTAATAATCTTTTTTTAACATTTATTAACATATAATTCTTAATTTATTTTATTAAAAATATATATCAAAGCTTCAATTTATAATTAAAAAAATAATACTAAAACACTCAATGACAGACAGTCAACGCATTTGATATGTATATATAAACATTTTATTCGACCAGCAGTAGGTGGGAAGTATCTATCAATAACAAACCAAATCAAAGATCAGGCACCTAGTGTGAGTACATTTCAAGATTACTAGTGCCATTTTAAGGTAGATATATTAACTCACTGGAGAGGAAAGTATATTGAATTAGTGTAAGAAAATAATATAATTATATTTTAAATGAAATTCAGATATAATATAATTATAATATTCTTTGACATGGGTTCAAAAAAAATCACTGTAAAGGAGTGTTTGTGTATAAGGTGTGGTACTTTTTTTTTTAAATACCACCCCACACACCATACTTTATAAAAGCAAAAAATATATATTTTTAATAAAAAATATGATAACTTTTTAAAAAAAACCAACCATATCTTCCACCCAATCACCCTCTAGAACTGGCCGACAGAAGGGACGTATTTTTGCTCTTCTTCTATGAAGCAAAGCAACCTTCAGTTTCATCTTTCTAAACCTTGAGGTCTGTTCCTTCAGAAACAAAAACCCTTAAAGACTGTTTGGAAGCACACTTGACTCTTTTTCAACCTGTTGACTTTCCTAATTAGTCATCACCATGACCATGAGGTCTCGAAAAACTAGCGACAAAATCACTCTTGATCAAGAAGATCTGATACCAGAGCCAAAACGCAATCAGAGAAGGTGGAGGATTGCTTACACGGCCATATATTTCACAAGGCTTCTTGTTTCTTTATCTAAGAAAGCTCTTGTACGCCAGACTAAGATCCTGCGCTCCCTATCCTATGTTGCTGTTGATGTTCATGATGATGCGTTCCAGCATGAGAATAAACTTGTTTCTTTGATTAATGTCGATCAGAGAACCCTCAATGATATTATAAAAGAAAAGAACCTTGAATCTTTGAACCAACTGGGAGGAGTTATACAAGTTGCCACAATTCTAGAAACTGATGTGAAGGATGGTACAAGGGAGGCTGATGCTGCGTTTAGAAGGGATGTTTTTGGTGCAAATAGGTTTAATAAGCCTCCTTCAAAAAGCTTTCTAAGCTTTGTTCTCGAAGCATGCAAGGACCCGACCATTATCATTCTTTTGGTCTGCGCTATCATGTCCTTGGTATTCGGTATCAAACAGCATGGCCTGAAAAATGGGTGGTATGATGGAGGAAGCATTGTTGTCGCAGTTGTTCTAGTTATTTCTGTCTCTGCTATCAGCAACTTCAAGCAATCCAAACAATTTGAGAAGTTATCTGACGAGAGCCGCGACATAACTGTGCAAGTAGTGAGAGATGGGAGGCACGATCATATATCTATTTTTGATGTGGTGGTGGGTGATGTGGTGTCTTTGAAGATTGGAGACCAAATACCTGCTGATGGGTTATTCTTGCATGGGTATTCTTTGAAGGTGGACGAATCTAGCATGACCGGAGAAAGCGACCACGTTGAGGTGGATGGAAGCGAAAACCCTTTCTTGCTCTCTGGTACAAAGGTGACTGATGGCTTTGGCTTCATGCTTGTCACATCTGTTGGCATGAATACAGCATGGGGAGAGATGATGAGTTCGATAAGTCGTGATTTGGATGAGCAAACTCCATTGCAAGCTCGCCTCAACAAGCTCACTTCTTATATTGGGAAGGTCGGATTGACAGTTGCCATTCTTGTGCTTGCCGTTATGATGATAAGGTACTTCACAGGAAATACTAGAGATGATAATGGTCGGAAAGAATACTATGGGAGCAAAACAAAGGTCAGTGATGTACTGGATTCAGTTGTGAACATTATTGCTGCAGCAGTGACCATTGTCGTGGTGGCAATTCCGGAAGGTCTCCCTCTAGCTGTAACCCTAACTCTGGCTTACTCTATGAAAAAAATGATGAAAGATAACGCCATGGTTCGTAAGCTCTCTGCTTGTGAAACAATGGGTTCAGCCACAACAATCTGCACAGACAAAACAGGCACTCTAACCTTGAACCAAATGAAGGTTACAGAGTTTTGTCTTGGGAAAGAAACGATTGAGGATAAAACTGAAATAGAATCAGAGGTCTATCAGTTACTACAAGAAGGGGTTGCTTTAAATACAACAGGTACTGTCAACAAATCTCATGCTAACTTAGTTCCTGAAATTATTGGCAGTCCGACTGAAAAAGCAATACTTTCTTGGGCTGTAATGGATTTGGGAATGGATATCAACGAAACAAAGGGAAAATGTGAAATAATACATGTAGAAACCTTTAATTCCGAGAAAAAGAGAAGTGGAGTGTTGATGAGGAAAAACAGTGAAAAGGCAATTCACACACACTGGAAGGGAGCTGCCGAGATGATACTAGCCATGTGTTCAAATTATTATGTCAGAAATGGAGAGCTAAGAGACTTGAATGAGGAAGAAAAGGTGCAATTTGGGGCCATAATTCAGAGTATGGCAGCCAAAAGCCTAAGATGCATTGCTTTTGCCCACAGAAAGGTTGTAGAAGAGAATAGCCAGGCGTCCGCGAAGCTTGAAGAAAATGGAATGACCTTTATGGGGCTTGTGGGTTTGAAGGACCCGTGCCGAACAGGAGTCAAAACGGCAGTGGAATCATGTAAGAATGCCGGAGTGAATGTTAAAATGATTACTGGTGACAATATCCATACAGCAAGAGCTATAGCTATTGAATGCGGGATTCTCAATCCTGAAAAAGACATGAAGAATGGTGCTGTAGTAGAAGGTGTACAATTCAGAAACTACTCACCTGAAGAGAGGATGGCCAAGATTGATAATATCCAGGTTATGGCAAGATCATCCCCATTCGACAAGCTTCTCATGGTACAGTGCTTAAAGGAGAAAGGTCACGTGGTAGCAGTCACTGGTGATGGCACAAATGATGCCCCCGCTCTCAAGGAAGCAGATATTGGGCTCTCCATGGGAATTCAAGGGACCGAGGTGGCAAAGGAGAGCTCAGACATTGTCATATTGGATGATAACTTCACCTCTGTGGTGACTGTATTGAGTTGGGGAAGGTGTGTCTACAACAATATTCAGAAGTTCATTCAATTTCAGCTCACTGTCAATGTTGCTGCCCTTGTCATCAACTTCGTTGCAGCTGTTTCTTCTGGAAAAGTCCCTCTGACTGCAGTCCAGCTGCTGTGGGTTAATCTCATAATGGACACCTTGGGAGCACTAGCCTTGGCCACTGAACAACCCACGAATGATCTCATGGCAAGGCCACCTGTGGGTCGATCAGAGCCACTTATCACCAAAATCATGTGGAGGAACCTCCTTGCTCAGGCCCTGTATCAGGTCACCATCTTACTGACCCTACAGTTCAAGGGAAAAGCGATATTTGGTGTGGACGAGGAAGTTAAGAATACCCTCATCTTCAACACTTTTGTCCTCTGCCAAGTGTTTAATGAGTTCAATGCACGGAAGTTGGAGAAGATGAACATATTCAAGGGAATACATAAGAACAAGTTATTCTTAGCAATCATAGGAATTACCATAATTCTTCAAGTGCTGATGGTAGAGCTTCTCAAGAAGTTTGCCAGCACTGAAAGGTTGAATTGGCAGCAGTGGGGTGCCTGCATTGCCATTGCAGTTCTTTCTTGGCCAATTGGTTGTCTAGTGAAGTGCATTCCAGTTTCTTGCAAGCGGACACAAAGCCACTAATCAGTTATCCTTCTACTTTATTCATTTTGCTTTTCATGCGCATGGTAGATTTAACAAGGAATGTTTAGATAATTATGATTTTGAAAGCTTTCAATTGTTAGCTGTTTCTTTTGGAGTATATATGGAATTAAGTAAATCTAATTACTGCAGTGGGGTGCTTGCATTGCCATTGCAGTTCTGTCTTGGCCAATTGGCTGGCTTGTGAAATGCATTCCAGTTTCTTCCAAGCAGCCTATGGATCATAAGAACACATAGCCACCAATCAGTTATCATTGTTTCTTCTTCTTTTTCTCCTGTTCAGGGTAGATCAGACAAGGAAATTTTAGATAATTTTAGATTTCAAAGCATGTTGTTTGCAGTTTCTTTTAGAGAATATATGGAATCAAATTTGTGCAAATATGGAATCTAGTAACTGCATTTTATATCTTTATGTTCTGAATGAAATCCCCAACTGATGAGAAAGCTCTTGTTCTTATTTCACTATCGTATCTTATTGCTTCTATTTGCAATTAAATGTAGGCAACAATAGAAGATCAGATAAGAAGAACTAGGAGGAATTTCCATCATTGAGGTTGCAGCGTAAGGTCAACCACGGACCTTGCACCCAAGGCTATGTTTGTGACAAACAACTATTCAGTCATTTAAACCAAGCTACTTTCGAAATGGGAACTCACAGATTTACTTGCAGGGACCCAAAAGATTCTAATACATGGATTGTGATAATTCTATGTAAAAAGCAATTACTCTCAATTTCAAAGGTTTAAGAACTTAGATGTCATTGCTTGTATAACAGAGAATAACTAATGTAGTATAATTGTACTGAAGCACAAGTTATTCACATAGAAGGTTACTGAACAAATATCATGAGTACAGTGTAGCTAACATGATAATTGAGCATGTGACAAAGTGTAAGATAGTTCCCTTACGTGTATCGGTGTATGCATGCACTAAAACACACAGACACAACTTAAGTGTGTGCTCTCGCATGCACTCAAACACACAGACACAACTTAAGAGTGTGCCTGCGCACGCACAGGTGTGTGCACTTATGTAATGGTTCCTGGATTCGAGTGTGGGGGAGGCCAAAACTCAGCAGAAAATAATTTTTTAAAATAAACATATCCTAATGCTCCAAATAATCTTAGCACTTCACTTAAATACGCTGAGCACAATAACAGAAACAAACCATTTCTTAAAGAGGTAAAACAAGATATGAATTTTGGAGAAAGAGATTTAATGAATTCGGTTGCCATGGAATCTTAATGATGTTCATGGAGTAAGAATGAGATAAACTGAAAAATATTTTTTTTATTTTTTCTCTTTTATTTAGATTAACGTGGAAGATCAATATGAGCTGTATCAGAGTGGTTGATTCTCCTGAGGAGTTTATGCCATTAGTCCTGGGCTTTGGTGGGCTGGGAAAATTGCGCTGTGTTATCACATTGGGCCACAAGCCTAATCTAAACTGGGCTGATGTTAAGCTTTGCTAGGCTAATTTTACCTAGCAATCACTTTTATGGGCCAAAAACAAAACCCGTAAAGAGTTTGCACCATAGTGCTTCTCTAGTGACATAGCACCCCTTGATGTTAAATCCAATTTGGCCTGGCATGAAAGAAATTAGGATTTAAAATATTTGATTTTTAATTAAATCCAATAAAAAAATGACCAGATGAAACCTTGTTGATCTTATTCAATCTTAAGTGATTTAGTTGGATTTTGATCAAAATTATTGAATAGATTAATATTAAAAAAAATATTATTTAATTTTATAAAAAAAAATTATGGTAGTGATATTTCATTAATTTAGATTTGTTTTTATGTCAAGATTGATAACTATTTAATTATCCATTAATAATAAAATAAAAGATTGATACGAGGGTGAATATATGTAATTAGTATGAATCTGCTTTCATCATTTCATTTGCATTAAGAAATTTTTTAAAAACACGGTGCAAATTATATTTTATTAAATTTTAATTATTTATATTTACTTAAATTTAATTTTTTATGTAAAAAATATTTTAAAAATAATCACAATCATAATCCTAAACATTCGACTAAATATTTAAACTAACTGTAGATTTTTTTCTTTTGGCCAATGACAAGTGTGTGTGTGTGTGTGTGAACCATAGATTGCATTAATTAACAGGACATCAATTGGCAAATAAGAGATTAATTGGCGAAAAGATATACACAAGGGCAGCTTAAAATGAGTGTTCTTTTGTTGTCCTTGTGTAGAAAAATGAGTCTTCCTCTTTAATGAATGCATATACGAAGTATTAAAACTCAAAATAAACTAATTAATTGCAAAGAGCAGATTATCGTTTCGTTATTTGCACTCATTAATTTTCTGACTGTCATCATTCTTTACTTTTTTGCAGTACATGAAACAACCATGAAGTGTTGTCATTACACAGTCGATGACACTCAAATATGAGTGGTCAAATATATAGGAACGCCAAAAATAAATCAAAAAAGATAAATGTATATATGGCCTTCTGCTGCTGCTGCAGCAGCAGCACAGATGTTACAAAAAATTAATACGATAAATGGAACTAAATTAAATAGCAGTCACGGAGGATAAACATGCGAAACTATCCACTGGTTCTAATGTTTTCATCTATAAACTGTTAAGAAGGGTTAAGTTGCATAACTCACATGAGCTGTGTACCAATATATAGTTAGCTGTCTGTGGGTTTCTTTGAGCCGCAGTAACTCATCCTCTACGGTTTTTAATTTAATCAACGAAGACCTATCGTGTTTTTTTTCAAGAAAAGGTTCCATCGTAGTGGTCCACAAGAAACAGAAATCCATCCATAAGCAATCCAAATATAGTACTTGAGATCAGGTCTTCATGAGCACCCTGTATAAACCCTTGCGGGATCGATATTGTAAAGAAGAGGAGCTGACCAGCCTAATTTCTATGTATAAGATCTTACACTGAGATTCCATTCCAGAGCATCAATTTTTATTTTTATTTTGAGAAAACAGTGAATCACCCACTTTACTTTTCTGGGTGCTAACTGATACATTAATGCCAAAAAGTGTCAGTACCCTAACTTAAGTAGTCAAATCCCTGACATGAAGAAGTCAGTGCTACTTGTCAGCTTATGCTATGGCTTCTGACTTCAAAGTTCAAACCATGGCGTTGAAATTCTTTTGGCAGCCTAAACATATATGTTCCAAGTACAGACCGATGAGTAATTATAAGTAACTGAACAACAATGCCAGAGTCAAGAAGATATATGCCTGCTAGGGTTAGTAGACTACATGTGAGAGTCCCATTAATGTCTTGTAACGAACTCTATCAAGGAACCCAGAAACCTTGTCTTCCAGTACCTGAAATTATGATGAAGACAAAAAGAAAACACATGAGAGGCCGATTGGTGACGTTACTTTGACGTGGGTACTGTCTTTGGGAATCTTAGAAAGGTTTCATGGAGCCAATCCAGATCGAGCTTCTAGACAAAGACAAAACATGTAACATCCTACAACAACCAATGTAAAGAGAAACACCGTAAATTAAATTATATTGAGCATTAATGTCGTGCAACTCACAAGCAGGCTCCTTCTGCATATGTTGTCACCATACTTTCGTAAATGGATCTGCAGTACTAGAGATTAATTAAATGGCCGTCACTTAATCCAATGCTTGAGCTACATGTATACTTTATTAGCATGCCCCTTGAGTAAAAGCCCTCCACATCCAATGAGAATCGCTCAAACAAAAAAACTGAAACAGTTAAATAATTAAGGTCGAATACAGAATTTAAAATAGTACCAGACACATCTACATGATCATGAGTAAAGGGAAAAGGAACCGTCTACAGAGATAAAGGATATCATGAATTAATTTACACAATTTAATAGACTTCTCAATACATAATAAGTGTAATTAAGGATGTTATAACTAAACAGATTTTTGCTTTTAAAAAATGAAGATTAGAAAAAAAAAAAAACGAAAGTGAATAAGTAATTAAGAGACACTCAAATTAATCAGCAAACTTATGTTCTTCCCCTAAATTGCTACAAGAACAAATCTCACAAGACAGGTATGCATTATATGTCTATACACGTAAGAGAGATCCAAACAGATAGAGGAAGAAAATATATAGTCTCACATATATATGAGGCAGTGCCACGGAGTTCATGGCGCAGAGAAAATTTGACCATAGTCTAACTTCCTCTAAGAAACTTGTGCTTCATCGATCTCAAACCCCAACAAGAAAAAAAGGGCAAAACTTATCTTAGGCAAGAACAACAAATCAGGACATTAATAATCACCTCATATAATTGATGTTTTTCTGGAGGAAAAAAAAAGGATAAAGTACAGAAAATATTGACTCAACCAAGAAAGTGAGAGGCCGCTACTAGAAAGGAATAAACCATGCGTGTTCTTTCATCCAATTCGACCTAAATTTATTAGAATTTGTCATCTAGTTTGACCTTGAGGTTTAGATAAAGGTCGGTTGGATGATAATGATTGCAATTAAGAACTAAACCACATAGAATTAATGGTTTGTAGAGCACGTTGCAGCTTGTTCTAATTACTTGATGTAACCACATTTGATACAAATACAATTATACATCCATCACAAATATCTTCACAACAAATAAAAATTGGTTCTTTTTTTTAATCTTTTACTAGAGAGTTTGAGAATCCAAAATGGGATCTTGGCTTGCATTCCAACGGGAGATCCCCTGGAGCACTAATGATATTATTCCACAGGGGGTGTGAGTTTCAAGGTCCGATTCTAATATGTTTGGTTCTTTTTTTTAAGAAAAACATAAAAATAGGAAATTCGTGTTATCCTCTGCTAGATCTGAGGATCTATATATTCATTTCTGATCAAGTTGCATTAATTTATGTCCAGCAGTGCATCATTATATGGGCTGATCCTATATTTCATGCATCTGCAGTCATGCTACTGCTAGCCATTTTCATGATTATAATTTGTTGACTCCAGAACATAACACACCCCATATTCTCCACCCACCCACCCACACACACACACACACACACAGTTTTATTCTCCATATCGATATACATCAGGTAGCTATATATGTGATCTTCCAGGCAATCAGTCTCAATTTGACAAGTAGACATCAATCCGTATATGAGCGTTATCATCCCAAATATTTTGTACCAAGTTGTATTCTGGTTGTATTTTCAGGATGATCCTTGGCATAAAACATAATGTATCCAGTCCCAATACTCAACAAATAAAATAAGACTGTCTAGATGGAAGATTGAACATGCATGATTTTATTTTATTTTAATAATAATCGAGTATATTAATTAAAAAGTAGTTATTTAAAAGATGAACTCTAAAGAGTTGAATAATTAATTACAGAAAAACAAAATAAGTGTGTTACAAATGAGATAAGAAAAAAACATAATAGGAAAAAACAACTAAATTAGTGACATGTATGTATTTATCTATATTTGAAATACCGTCTCTACTAAAAATGAAATCATAGCTGAAATTAGGTTCTTAGTGATGTGCAAGGGGGTATGCATGACCAACAACACAGAAATTGACATGAACTGTAAAGGAGAAATATAAAGGCGCTCTCTTCCAATATGAAAAGGCACACTCTCTTCAAGGCACGGGAAGATAGATCTCAAAAGCACCAACCAAGTTAAGAGAAAAATCTTGTCAGTTACAACCCTAAAAGCTCACATCTTGCTATTCTTTAACAAACTTTGACATGGATAAGAAGAACACAACACAGCAGTACGGCACAGAAACAACTTCATGATACAACAAAAAAAAACACCCCATCATATATGAAAGAGCAGCTGGTGGTGGGAAAAAGAACAATAAGGTAACACACACACAGATCAGTGAAAATCAAACAGGAAAAAGAAGGCATACCTCATCTAGTGTTTTCTTCTCCAAGGCAGAACCCTAATGGGGTTCGCAGAAATAGATCAGTGGAGGAAATTAGGGTTCTGATTAGGGTTTTCCATACTACCGTCAATAGTTGAAACTGCCGCATGATCTACTCTTTCCCGTATAGGAAAGCTTAGATCATGCTGGCAGCTTCAACTAATAGCGGTGCATGATTAAAGGCTATCGGTATTTGACTCGCTGTGATGCACTTGTCTAGGGCTTGAGGTTGCCTCTCCATCTTCTTATTCTTTCTTCTGGTTGAAGGCTTCATAGATGGGGAAAGATATGGGAGGGTGTAACCAGGGAGGAATATTTATAGAGGAGTTACAATATTTCTACCTCCTCCAGTCATATATTTTGGCTGTTTCTAATCCCATTATTAATTTCTTTAATTGTGACTTTTATGTGACTAGGAATCTAGCATGCCATGAATCATCATATATAAGACAAGTTTTTTTCCTCTAATTTCAAGGATAAAGGTTTTTTTTTTCTTTTGCAGATTTCTTGTATTCAAATCTTAGATACAACCCTCAAATCTATATATATATATATATATATAATTGCTAATATTGGCTTAGAAAGTAACTCGGGGATATATATACGTATATAATTGGACATAAAAATCATATATGAAAATGACGAGCAACGTTAAATATAGCTAAGAATATAATTTACCTTGTCTTGTTGAAAATAATAAACTCAAAAGGAATAGCAAAGTTGATGTGCTTAGCCTAGTAATTTAGGTAATTTTACGCTGTTAAGGACTGTAAAGAAAACAGGAAAAAGAAACAGCAAAGCTCGATCTAGCTAGTAGGAAAATTGAAAAGTGGAACTCAAGAAGAAGAAAAAATGATAGGGTGGTCCCAAAACAAAAACAAAAAAATTTGAATATTGTCACGCCTCGGCCACGACTAGCAGACAGGCAAGTGATAATTTCTAAATTTCCTAGTAGGCTTTCATGACTTTATATGGATGACCCTTTCATTCATGGCGCCTCTCTCTTTCTCTTTCTCTTTCTCTTTCTCTTTCTCTTTCTCTCTCTCTTTCTCTCTGTGGGGGTGTTGTAAGGTAAGCATCAACCATGAACCGCAAAGAGAATGAAACGCAAGTAGCATACAGGGGACCAGTTTGCATGGCTTCATAGCTATTGAACAAGGTTGGCATATAAAGCAAAAGAAAGGCAAGCAAGAAAAGGCACCTTGGCCAATGAAAATCGCTCTTTTCTCTTGATGGGTCGTGCATCATTTACTTTATTAATATGCCTTCGGTTTGTTAAATGATGGTAACATGTTTATTTTTCACTTGCAAACAAGGGAATAACCCATTTCTTATATGCTTACGAGACCTGCTTTTTTATTGGTGCTGATCACACATTGGAGGCAAAAACTTTGAACAACTTAATTATATACCACTTAGGAGGTAACATATGGGACACTGGCCTGTAAAGTGATCCATCCAACTTTGGAAAATTAGAAAAAATTGCCTACACTTTGATGAGAGTTGGTTGTGATTTGGACTCTCTCCTCCTTTTCATCCTTTAATTTATTCCCTTAATCAACTTGTTTAGAAGGTGCAAGACATGGGATTACGTGGTGGGAAATTTGCCTAACACTAATTGTACATGCATGCTCCCATTAATCAACCGATTACCGGTGGCTCTTGGTTCTAAACCCTGATTACCTATTGTTAATCATGTACGATACCCTCAATTTAACGTGTAGATAGCGTTGCTTTTCTGCTTTCTGCTGAGGCTAAAAGATTTTGCTTAATTGTTGTGTTGTGCGGGTTGAGGCGTTATTTGTGGCTTTTTCAGACATATCTTATAGCCGACCATTTGGTATCCATTATCGCACATAATTGTTGGAGTAGTGGTGCCATTTGTTTAAAGCCACTTTTCTCTTCTTCTTCAAGGTTTACAAAAAACTGGGACACACAAGATCTTAGATCAGTAGAGCTAATACCCTGCCATGGCCTTACTATACAAGAAAACGCCACGAACATTCAACATTCACATTAAAAAAACAAAACAAAAAAACCCATCACGCCCTCCTCATCATTTTCCATCTTACCTAAGTAAACCCTTTGGTAGTCCTCGGAAGACTTTCTCTTTCAACATGCAAAACATCTTATCCATATACTTTTTTACTTAACTGACACTATCAATTTTTATATTTATCGTGTTAAAAGATTATCTCAATTTAATAATTTAAATTATTATATATAATTTATATTAATTTTTTAATATATTTTCTCAAATAACAATTCTTTAAATTTGAGAAGTTTATATAAATTTATATTTTTTTATTTTTATTTTTATTTTTATTTATTAAATAAAAATAATAAAATTTAAATTCATAATCGCTTGGTCATTAAAGTTTTGATATCATATCAAATAATTATCAAAACTTTGATAATTTAAAATATTATTTATATTATTCTCTAATAATATTATACATATTTGATCATGTAATACAAGAGATCATCAAGGAATTCCTCATTAGCATCATTTTTTTTGTGTTTATAATTACATTTTGATGTTTTTTAAAATTTATTTTTACTTGAAAAAATATTAAATTAATATTTATTTTAGTAGTTTTATATAATTTTGATGTGTTAATGTCAAAAAATATATTAAAAAATAAAAAAATATTTTAATATATTTTAAAAAAATAAGAATACATGTATTATAATACTAAACACACTAAAAAAAAGTAGAACATATCCACATCTAGTAGGCCAAAATACATGAGGATAATTACATTAATAAGTAATTCTGACTGTTTAATAGCTCAGATCTTGCACATGATTACAGTTCTTAAATTGATTATAAGATGATCATTTCTCCCGTATTAGATAGTGAATGATTAAATGTCAATTAAGAGAATATTTATATTGTTTTCTTTAACCTCTCTGAATTAAAAGCAAATTCAATAGGAAAAAGACCTGTAAAGGCATCATTATATGACCCAACTATCATTACGGTGGTAATCATAGTTGTTATCTTTTATTTTATTATCATTTTTTCCTTAGTGTGTGTTACATAATGTATATAACTATCATGAGGCAATAGCCAGACAATGATTTTCACAGCATTGTACTCCATGTACTTGGGGGTCATGCTGATCTGTGCCTGTACCCAAATACAAGAACTTTACTGTTTTTTATGTTTTTTTATAAAAAAAAATATATTAAAAAATATGTTTTTTTAAAAAATAACATTAAAAAATTAAAAAATTGTAAAACATTAAAAAAACATTAACCACCTCGATCCCCAACAAAGACAAAATCAAACCATCAGTTTTGCCTTAAATTTTGCTAGGTGTGCTTGCTTGGATGGGAGATAACTTTTGTTTTTTAGGTAAAAAACATGTTTTTTTAGTTTTTAAAATGTAATTTATATTTTAAAATTATTATATTTAAAAAAAAAATCATCATACCTCCAAGCCAAACACTTAATCAAATCCCCGAAAATTTTGGAGTCCCAATCGGTGCTTACTGTTTAATCGTGCACATTGCATAACAATTAACAGCACGGGCAGGGAAATTGTTCCTTCATCTTGGCCAATATTGCACAGTTAGTTTGGTTGCAATTTGCTAGCCATATTTGAGAGTTAATCTTTTTTTTTTCTTTTGTTTTTTGGATGCTATATTGATGATCGCAGGCATTAAGAATCAAGTTGATGACTTCCCAAAGAAGCAATTTTCTCAGAGACTAAATAATCTTCATCTTCTTCTAATCAAAGAAGGGCTATGATTAGTGGAAGTGCTGTTTTATTAATGGTTTACATGTCCAATTGTGTGCACCTTAGCGGTCTCTTTCAGAGTTTTTTATTGTTGTTATAAAAAGTCTGATGGAAGTAGATAACATATATAAAGAACCATCCATCATTTCGCAGAGAAGATGGAGGGATGCGAAAAGCATAATGTACATTTGGGACTTAATTTTTAAAATATTTTTTACTTAAAAATATATTAAAATATTTTTTTTATTTTTAAAAATTTATTTTTAACACCAATTAAACTAGTTTAAAAACACTAAAAAATTATTAATTTAAAATAAAAAATAAAAACATTTTAATTTTTTAAAAAATACTTTTAAAATACAAAATCAAACAGATTCTTTTAATCATATGTTCTATGCTCTTTGCTTTAATAATAATAATTATTATTTAATTGATATCTTTTTAATCAGAGACATGAGTGGACTCTTAAGTGACATTTTTTCTTGATAAATAACAAAAAAATATTTCTTAAATTGTCGGAAGCTTGTGGCTTCCAATTTGCTTACCTTTATTCCCATGCTCACAGTGATTTCTATGTTTGCTAACGAAATGACTTGCACTTATAGATTGCGTTGTTGAGAAATTAAAGATGCTTGCATTCATGGCTATTTTCTCATTTTGGTATTATTTGTGTGGATAAATGATGATAATATTTTAAACAAACTAGCTAGCAATGAATGCCCTTTTTTGAGAGCTATTCACAGACTCTAGCTACCACCTTGTGTGCAAATGGCAAGGTTTCGTTGGAGAAAATGGAGGATGAAAATGTTCGTTCTCTTTGTTGTATAAAGCATTTCGGGCTCAGTCCAATTTAATTACTCTCGTGCTCAACCATGGCCAGACCAGACCAGACCCATTGAGTCTCTTCTTATGAACCCAAATGCGCATTTAACCTTTTTTTTCGAGATTTAAAGCAGAAACCAGGAGGAGAGAAATATACACATTAGAAAGACTCTCTTTGTTTTTCAACGACAAGAACATCAATTTCACATTGTATTTAAAAAAATCAATAAATTCTCCTCTTGAAACTGGTCTCAAGATCTGAACTTAAGAAAATGAGCAAATATTAGCATGAAAAAAAGGTTCGAATGGTAAGATCTCTCCGTCGTACTTGAATAGAAGGGTCCTGATCTGTGAAGATAGTGCTCCATTTTATTTTTCCATTGATGCTGAACATAAACCTGTGATTGAGATATAGTTGTGCATACACTAATAAGAGATATATGTATTCCTGAGAAAGCTATGGTGGTCCTCCCAGATCGTCCAGATCCTACGAGTAAATAAAAATTTAAATCTATATTTGATTTCACCTGAATTGTCCTATCTATTATTTTGATGTGATTATATAGAAAATAAAAAAAATCAATATATTTTTTAAAATATATTTTAAAATATATTAGTGTGAGTATGGACTTATTCCAGTGTAGACATAGAATATTTGTACTTTAAATGATATTGTAGTACCCAAAATGTATTATTTTTTCTATTAATTAGTTAAAAAGTATTATTGAATTTGGATGTTAGACAAATATTTTTTATTTTATTTTTTATTTTTTTAATTTTTTTTCAGCTAGACTCATTCAGCATTAACAAGTTTATTTATTTTTGTATTTTAAAAATATTTTAAAAAAATAAAAAAAATTGGCTTTAAATAAAAAAATTTGGCATTTTTAAATCATTTTAATATAATAATATTAAAAATAAATTTTAAAAATTAAAAAATATAATATTTTTAAATAAAAAATATTTTAAAAAAATAACGCATAGCTCGTTTCTAACCGATGAATGTTACCCAAAATGAAAAGGAGAATTGATTGCTGTCTACTCCAGTAACATATGACAATGCGTCAGTTGATATCCATACATAAGATCATGCATCAGTATTTGCCTTTTGTAGTCAACTGACAGCAGCTACTAGCACTCTAACTTGCCACGGCTCTATTACATAAAGAGTTGGCGAGAGCTCTTGACACACTCACTCCCCAGCTCTCTCTGCCGTTACTGCCTCACTTCCATAGCAACAACACAAAAGGAGAACAATTGAAAACGATGGCCGAGGAGCAGAAAGTTATCATTCCAAGAGTGAAACTGGGTAACCAAGGATTAGAGGTAAAACCCCTTTTCACCTTTCTCGCTGTGAATATCCATTTCTCTATAGAGAGATGTCTTGTAGAAGTACAATTTTTATGACTTAGCATATTCATAGCCTCAACGCCTCAGAGATTCTTGAGTGAAATCTTGCAAAAATGGGAGAATGATTGGTTACTGTAAAAGAAACCCTTTTGTAGGCAGATAAATTTTGCATGTGCTAAGAAAGGAAAGGTGTTATTGTCTCTTGATTTTTCTGCGTGATATTTTTCGATTCTTAGGTCTCAAAGTTGGGCTTTGGATGCATGGGGCTTTCTGGAATATACAATGCCCCTCTCCCTGAAGAGGTTGGTATTTCAATCATCAAGGAAGCTTATAGCAAGGGGATTACTTTTTTCGATACAGCAGATGTTTATGGACCTCACACTAATGAAATCTTGGTTGGGAAGGTAAGTTTCGAAATGTTTTTTCTAAGGTTCTTTCATAATATGCTCTCATGTAAAAGAATTGGCCGGTCTAATATGGTATCTTGTTTTTTATAATAATAACAGCAACCAAGCCGCAATCACAAACTAGTTAGCTGGTATATAGTTTTGATGACTTGCCTGCGGAGTTCCATCTTCAATTGGACCTTACTTCTTTCCTTATATTTGCCTAAACATCAGAATTGAAAATATCTGGACTCTCCTGATGAAGCTAGTCCCTTTCTGTTTTTCTATTTATATGTCATTTTGGCATGGAACTGATGCAATTCTTTAGATGGATATGACTCTCTTTTCATGCTATTATTTCTGATAAATGTTCTAGTTGTTGAAGGCCATAAATATTTGCATTTGTAGGGCTATGTGTCACTATCATTTCATCAATTCTTGGACATGCTTGAGTTTCTCAAACTCAGGGGTACTGAAGTGCTTTGATCTTCTTGCAATAAAAGGTTTTCCCCACTCATCAAATCACCGGTTAAGTCATTCCCTGCAAAGGAGTTGTCATGGCTTGAAAAGCTTAAGGATTAAAAGGGTATATGGTCCCCACCATTTGAAGAATTGAAACAGTGTTTGTCAATGAGAAGCTAGCATGTCCAACAATGGACGCCCAAAACAAAAAATATGTCACTGAAGCGAGCAATTAACATATGAAGATCATGCCTAATATATGTAATGAACAGTTGGCTAATGAGCCTTTGTTTCAAATGGCATGTGTCTCTCCTCCCCTAAAAGAGCTTTCGGATAAGAGCAATTTCTGATACAGCATCAAGTGGTATTTTTCTTTGTTTATTTATCGCTAAGACTTGCATTTCGCAGGCATTGAAGCATTTGCCTAGAGAAAAGATCCAGTTGGCTACAAAATTTGGTGTTTTTCCGAACATTTCTGAAATCAAGAATCCTGCAATCAATGGCAGTCCTGAATACATCCGTGCATGTTGCGATGCTAGCCTGAAGCGTCTTAATCTGGAGTACATTGATCTCTACTATCAGCACCGTGTCGACACTTCCATTCCAATAGAGGAAACTGTATGTTCTTTTCCTTTATTTCACTACATAACAGTTCAAATTAACGGCATGCACTATTTAATGTCTAATTCAATTACTTTGAATTGGCAGATGGGAGAGCTTAAGAAGTTAGTGGAAGAGGGAAAAGTTAAGTATATTGGATTATCTGAAGCAAGTCCCAACACAATAAAGAGGGCACATGCAGTCCATCCCATTAGTGCAGTACAAATGGAATGGTCACTTTGGTCTCGTGACATTGAACAAGAAATAATCCCCCTTTGCAGGTATCCTATCAATGGGATTTTCATTTCAAGTTGATCATTTATAATGGACACTTCTGTAATTTTAAACTTCTTATCAAGGTCTTCACGAATTAAGTTATTGCTCTTTTTCTTCGATTCATTTGTAAAATTTAAATTTTTGTTTTTACATTTGTTTCCTTTTTAGCCCTTAGTTGTTTAACTTGTGCAGGGAACTTGGAATTGCAGTAGTTCCATATAGCCCTATCGGTCGCGGTTTTTTTGGTGGCAGAGCAGTCATGGAAAGTTTGCCTTCGGAGTCTGTGCTGGTATGAAGCTCCATGCACACGTCACGTAATGAGATAAAAAGAAAACCGTATCTAGTTGCTGCAATTCAATCTTTAAATATCGCCCTTTGTGCTGTAAGAAAACTACTGAAACTTGAACACCATTAACCCAATTTATTTGTGTGCTTATACTTTTGTGTCGGTGCTTATTTGACCTAAGATGCTTGGTAACTTGTGGCCTGTTTGCGTTGTTTTAGAAAATTTATCCAAGGTTCACCAAAGAAAATATCGAGAAGAACAAGGTGTTTTATTCTCGAATAGAAAAACTGGCTGCAAAGCATGGCTGTACTCCTGCTCAGCTTGCCCTTGCTTGGGTTCTCAATCAAGGGGATGATGTGGTGCCTATCCCTGGTGAGTCAGCTTGTGTTTATGTATGTTTAGTTCTCTGATTCAAGCTCCAAAATTTTGATTGAGGTATCAAATCCCACAAATTGTAGATTGCTAATCTTTTCTTCAAATATCTCTAGGAACCACTAACATTAAAAATCTGTATGACAATATTGGATCATTGCAAGTTAAGCTGACAAAAGAAGACTTAAAGGAAATCTCAGATGCTGTTCCCATTAATGAAGTGGCGGGAGTAAGATCTGCGCAGTTCCACCTTACATGGAAGTTCGCTGACACACCACAACCTAAAAACAGCCAAGTCTGAACTTGATATGCACGTGAGAGCAAAGGGTTGCTGCTAGGTTCTATTTCGGCTTGTTAAATAAATTCCATCTCGGACAAGCTTTATCATGGTGAAAAGGGAACAAAATAATGTAGTGTCAAACCCTAGTGTAAACAACTTCCTGTACAAATCTTGGACAACCTAAAAAACAGTATTTCTGGTACCTTTGTGCAGACAACTTCCTGGAAAATTTATAAAAGCTGCTGAAAGTCTTTGAAGGTTGTTCTGGTGTTGCAGCTACAAGAGTCGACGTAGTAAACATACTGTAGAACCAGTATGGAGGATGAGAGACTTGAATTTTTATGTCATGTATGATAGAGGTTGCTCAAATGTACTAGTACTATTACACAGACTCTGACTGTTGTGGTATAAATATTGTGCACACGCACACTGTTCCCATTTACATATTTTATTGTGGACTTACTGTTTAAAATTGTTTTTTATTTTGGTCCTCACGATTACATCTTGTTTTGTCACAATTAAAGAACAATTGAATCAAAATTGTTGATTAAAAATAAAATTGGAAGATGGAGGACCAAGGTGAAATAAGTGTTATAAATGAATGATGCTTTCAAAATAATCGCAAAATATTTGCTTTAGTTCTCCAATTTTACAAATTATACTTGTTTGATTCCTCAACAGTTTTTCAATTAAATTTTGATACAAAATTTATTTTTCCTACATTTTAATTTGTAGTTTGAGATAGGAGCAAGAGGATGTTGATTTTTAATGATATAAAAAAAAATCAAAATTAACATCAATTTTAATCATAAAATAACTGAGTTTAGAGTCAAAATGTTTTATTTAACTTAAATGTTTTTTCACCTTGGAACAGCTTTGAAAACTAGATCTAACCAAGGAGTTTTTGTTTTAGTTGATTTTCAAGTTTATGTGTTATTGTTTTAGTTTTTAAAGTTTATTTATATATTTTTCAAGGTATTTAGGGTCAAAATTGAGTTAAAAATTGGTTTTTTTGATAAAAAAAATATAAATCCTATTTTTCTACCTTTACAGTAGCTAAAATCTAAAATATACCAGATAACGAGTCATTTAAATTTTTTTTCAAAAAGTATTTCTTGTTCACCTAAATTGAATTTTTTTTAAAAAAATAAGGTAAAACAGGTGCTAGCCTGTAATCTTTCTTTTTAAAAAAATAATTTTTTTAAAAAAATCATGATTTTAGTTAAGTGTGTTTTTTTAATAATTTTTTAATTTATATTGGAATTAATTCCCCTTTCTTTAATTTCTTTATTTTCAGTATTTAGTTTTTTTCTTATAGTGGTTTTTTTAATTATTTTGTATATATTTAATTTTAAAGAGATTATTATAATTCATCTAGAATTTTTTTTATTTTATATAATTAAATTTTATTTTTAATAAGTGCAACCTTACAAAATATTTTTTTTTCTTTTGATTTTATTCAATTAATTTTATATGTATATTAATTTTTATTATTTTTTTATTAAATAAAAAATAATTTTAATAAATAATATTGTTGAAATAATCAGGTGAATGGACTATATTGCGAGATTAAATATCTTAATTTATATTCACCTATTGACTTTTCAAATATATATATTTAGTTATTATTAATTTTTTTATTTTTTTATTAGTATAGATAGTTTTTAATTTATTTTATTAGATGCATACATAAATGTTTTTAATTCACACTTGATACTACTAGTGTAAAAAAAAATGTGTTGCAAATGCCTGCATATTTAACTTTTATATTAAAAAAATCAGCTTGCAGCAAAACACATATCATATAACTAATTTGCCTCTAAATGACACTAGAATTACCACAACATAACTAAAAATATGGCTAAGAAAATTAAAATTTATATCCTAATTTTTATCATTAATTTTAAATTCAATTATTTAAATCAAATAAGAGAAAAAAAAATATTAACTAGTTAAATTGTTTTCATTTATATCATATACTAAATAATGATCATTCCATTTGAATTCAATGATTTAGATTAAATGAAAGAATAAATACTTATTAATCTTCTATAATTTCACTGAATGAAATTAAATGCATGTTGCTTACTACTTTTTGAAAATATTATTTGTTTAAAAATATATTAAAATAATATTATTATTTTACATTACCACATGCAGCATCCAAGCTTCTCTCTGATTCTGACTTGTGGTTAGAAATTTCAGTAACACAAGACTTGCACCTCAAAGTCTCAGCCTCACAGAAAGACAATTGTTTCTCCAGATCAAGAAGCATGTTTTTGACGCGTGAAACTTCTACGCGAAGTGATTGGAGGTGGTTTTCAGAAGCTTCATAAGCAGATACTGCCTCCACATGGCGCTGAGAGATGTTGTCAAACTGGGTTTTCTTATCATTGTAATGGTCAAGGAATTCTTCTCGAGAAAAGTCTTCGCCCATGGAATCCTCAATTCCAGCCAGTTTTGATTCGCGTTAAATGTACTCCCTCACAGCCTTGGAAAATGATGCATAGTCAATTGAGAGATGGCGCAAAGTATCAAAAGTGTTCTCTGCCACCTTCAACATTGTTTCATGCTGAGTCCGATCCATAGACTGCAGAATGTCGAGCAAACCTTGCCCAAAAGTTTTCAAGGCTAACTTTGATGGATCACTGTTCTCCACCACAGTTTTCGTCCCTGAAGGCTCCTGAAAAAAGCCATTTGGACGCTCAGCATCCTCTCTAGGAGATTGTAGAAATGGACCTTGCTGTATATCACTTTCATCATCATTTGATGAACTGCCCGCTAAGAGAGCTAGGCCTTCAAGATCACCCACATCTTCTATAACAGGATCAAAAGCAGAAGTGCCTGTTACAGAACAGGGGTATTAGAACTGAAGATTTGAGGAAGGAGAACAGCTGAACAAATGAATGGACATTATTTACGGCAAAAGATGGGTTCACCATGGGGCTCTTTTAGGAACCAATAAGTGAGGTCAAAGCAACCCTACCCAATCAAACACGGACATGAATTTGTAAAAACTGATAAACATCATCAGTCAACCACCAAAATGAAAAATGAACTCCATGTTGTGAAATGATACCGGGGATCATGCAAATTATCAAAACAAACTGACAGCAATAAACAAAGAAATCAAGTACCCAAAAAAGATACACCTTCACTCTTTGTGTGCCTTGCATTAGAAATTTGCAAAGAGAACTCCGGTTCTTGGCAAGGAATCTCAGGCTTCGGTATGAGTGGGGGGACTTCAAGTGCTGTCCCTGACACAAGATCCCAAGACTCGGAGTCCTGCATGACCAGGTCCCTAACAAGGACCTCATCTTTTCTGATAGGTGGATCCATGGATGAAATAGGATAATTATCATCACTCTCCACCATTGTTGACTCCAACTCAGCACCATAACTCCTATTGTCTTCCGTGCACAGTTCATTGTTTACAGTAAACAAGGACCGACGGGCACGGTATACCTTGCTTTCATCTCCTTGCATATTCTGCATGTTATTCCCTTCAGAATCTGCCCACTGGAAAAATTTACAAGCTCCATGTTTCTGTATCAAAATCAAACCACTTTACTTAGAACAAGACAGGCATTACAAACATAGGCAAAAGAATGGAGAAACACACAAGTAAAAACTAATAACTGTGTTTTAACTTTGACCATCTCGCCCAAAGACCAAGCGTTTACAGCTACAATCAATTATTGGAAAGCATTAGAAAAACAGCTTTATTCTCCGGAGGTGATGCCCGGCTGTGGCCAGGAACTTTCTTAGCTTTTCTTGAGAAAATTTAGAGTGGGACTGCTGTTATAAAGTCAGTTTCATGTTCTTGTCTTTGAAAATACGACATAGCAAGTTCTTTAAATCTAAATTGTTGAATACAGATCAACAGTGAAGCTTGTGTTTAATCTTCACATCAAATATGAAACAACGACCCACTTCTAAACGGTTGATTAAAATGTGATGTGGACTTTACGAACACGATAGAGCATGATCTGGAGAACATGGAAGCGTCGAGTCCAATGAGATCAACGAAGAACAGCACCAGCCCGTCACAATGATCATGAACAGATGGCATATTATTGAGGGAAAAAATGAAGACCCGGAACTCAAAACAGGTTAGAAAATTATTGAAAAGGAAAGCGAAGCAAAAGTCAAAGAACACACCTTCTTAATCCGGCAAGCAAAATACCATCGGTCTCGATCTGGACCACTTGATACGATATTTAAACTGCATGACCCGGCACCACATGGACACATAGTGTTGGTGGGAGAAACCACTTGTGGCGGCTTTGAAACACTCAGATGGGATAAAACACACTCTTTTATTTCAAGAACAAAGTTTACAATTACATAAACAAAAGCTTACAACAACCTCTCTTTTTTTCTTTCTTTCTCTCTAGTGTTTCTCTCAATCTCTTCACACAGAATTGTATAAACTTAGCTATCTATTTATACACGAAATCAAAACAAGAAAATTCAACTTTCAAGTGTGAAGGCGGTTTGTGACCGACGGTGTGAAAGCGGCCGGCGGCCGGTGGCTGGCGGCTGGCGGCTGGGCGGTGACAGCTGGTGGCTGCCTTCCTTGACCTTCTGGTGGATTAAGTTTACTTCAACAAATCTCCCCTTTAAACTCAATCGAGGGAT
>SRLM01000156.1:52641-110246 GCA_015708895.1 Populus ilicifolia | reverse complement strand
TTTTTTTTTAATATATATACATATAATTTAAAACACCATGCATCTTTAACCCATGTAACGAGCTTTCAGCTAATGACTCTCAGACCAATTGGTCTTAGGGCATTAGGTGTTAAGACACCCCTATGAGCTTAGTAACTCAGGTCGCACATACTGATATGTAGATAGTGCAATGTTTGATTCTCTTAAGCTTTTCTCCTCAACCCATATAACAAGCGTTGGGCTAATAGCTCCCAAGTCAGTTGACTTTAGGGTATTAGGTGTTAAAACACCCCTTCGGGCTTAATTGCTTAGGTTAGGGATGCTACGAAACCAAACTTATCTATATTTTTATTATTATCATTTTTTTTCTTTCTTTTTTCTTTCTTTTTTTCTTTTTTTGTCTTCTCTTTTTTTTATTATATATGGTCCCTTTTCCTTAGTTGTTACCTTTAACAAAAGAACATAAATAATGTAATAATCCAATATGCAACCCACAATCATATGTTAAAGTGTGTGTGTGTGTAAATTAAGGTTTAAGAATACATGTTAAATAAGTATATGAGCAGAATTAAGTGATAACAATGCAAGAGTTGTAAATCTGAATATTTCAAGAGGTATTATGATAGACCTTGTTACGAATGATTACTAAGATACGTCTCAAGAGTCATAAAAGATTCCCCTTACTCTGCCATCATAGTAAGAACCACTTTGCACATGCTTTATGAAATAGAAAACACAGTTTTTTTTTTCTTTTAAGCTACTACCCTCCCCCCCAACTAAAACAAAACATTGTCCTCAATGTTTAAAGGTAGAAAGATAGTGTATAGAAGATATCACCTGAAATAACGAACATTAACAAACCTGAAACACACTGAAAAAAAATATAAGAAACAACAAAACACAATAATAAAACCAAAAGACACAAAGATTCACAAATAAAGGCTCAAATCCAATCTAAGCTTTTTACAGCTTTCCTTAGTTGACCAATTTATGCGACTCATGGAAGGATCAATTACACAAATGAAAGATTGTAATTGGTCAATCAATTGTTCAGATGGAAAACAAAACTAGTAAAGTTTTTTTTTTTTAATATCAACTACTACCCCTTCCCTCCAACTAAAATAAAACATTGTCCTCAATGTTTTAAGGTAGAAAGATAGAGTATAGAAGATATCACCTGAAACAACAAACACTGACAAACCTGAAGCACATTTAAACAAATATGAGAAATAACAAAACAAAATAATAAAACACAAGGTTTCACAAACGAAGGCTCAAATCCAATCTAAGCTTTTTACGATTGTCCTTAGTTGACTAATTTATGCGACTCATGGAAGGATCAATTACATAAATGAAAGATTATAGTTAGTCAATCAATTGTTCAGATGGAAAACAAAACTAGTAAAGTTTTTTTTTAAAATATCAACTACTACCCCTTCCTTCCAACCAAACCAAAACATTGTCCTCAATGTTTTAAGGTAGAAAGATAGAGTATAGAAGATATCACCTGAAACAACAAACACTGACAAACCTGAAGCACACTTAAACAAATACGAGAAATAACAAAACAAAATAATAAAACACAAGGTTTTCACAAACGAAGGCTCAAATCCAATCTAAGCTTTTTACAATTGTCCTTAGTTGATCAATTTATACGACTCATGAAGGGATCAATTATATGAGTGAAAGATTGTAGTTGGTCAATCAGTTGTTCAGTAGTAGCAACAAAGATTATGGTTTGTCCTGCTGAAGACGTTAGAAATTCCTATTCCACAATGTGATTAAGAAAAGACAACAACTTATCATAATAACCATTAACATTTAACAAACCTATGGGTTTATGGTGAATGTGCAGTTGGGCCCAAGAAGAAATATGAAAGAACTCTTCCAATATGCCTAGACCACCTGATAATCGAACTTTTGCTTCAATCAACCAACAAATATCTTCAGGAATTTCATGATTCATTAACAACCTCAATCTTGTACATCTAGCACGGTAAATTTTTATGATCGCATTTTGAGGCAGAGCGGGAAAATACTTTTTCAATTTTGCAAGATAAGTATCCATTTTCAAATGAGAATTGGAAGAGAGATTCGAAGAAATGAAGAAATGTATATACTGATATCAGTTATTGTGGGAAACTAAAAGAACCAACTTAAGTCACGAAGTACCGTTATCCACCATTTGACCGGGGTGCGAGAAACTAGCAAAAATCACTTAAAAAAGAAACAAAAAAACAATGTGAGAAAAACAAAATAATCAACCTTTATCTATAAGATCATTCCAACCAGTTGATTCATTTTCACTACGAAAATTATCAAAGTAAGCTTTCAAACGATGTCCATTTTCCTTAAAATCATTGTCATTCATTCAATTCTCAATATCACAGGACCCATAAGGATTGCTCCATCTTGATCTTAGCTCTCTAGGGAATGCATAAAGTTGAAAATTATAAAACAAAACCTTTTTACTAGTATCAACTTTTTGATAATTTTCACAAGCTTTGCAGAATGCATGCGTGTCCTTAAACATGGTGGGCCAATAAAATCTATTTTGAAAGATTTTTGTTGTTGTCTTTTTTGATGAAAAATAACTTCCACATGCATCAGAATGACAAAGTTTAACGACACTACTTACCTCATTGTCAGGAATGAATCTTTGACATATTTGATTAGGACAATATTTGAATAAGTTAGGGTCATCACCATAAAAGTTCTTCACTTCGTTCAAAAACTTTTCTTTGTTTTGGGTACTCAAGTGAGTTGGCAAAACTCCTAAAGTAAGAAAATTGATATTTTTATCATACCAAGGCATTGAATTAAGAGAAAGTAAGGATTCGTTAGGAAAGTAATCATCAATTGATGTGATGTCACATGTCGAATCTGTTGTCACTGATGACAAAAGATCTACATCAACATTTTCGGTGCCTTTTTCATCCATGATTTCTTCCTTAGAATAAATCATTTGCAAATCTTCCGATTCATCGAACTCATTTTTACTTAAAGTAGATTCAAGTTGATCATAAACTAATTCATCAATATGATCTACTTCTTGTAAATCATTATCATCTCCAGGTTGCTTGCAAATGTTGAAAATATTCATCTCCAATGTCATGTTTCCAAATGATAGCTTCATCAGTCCATTCCTACAATTAATCAATGCGTTAGAAGTTGCAAGAAACGGATGTCCTAAAATAACAGGAAATGAATTACATGCCTCAACAGGTTGTGTGTCCAAGACAACAAAATCCACAGGATAAATGAATTTATCGACTTGTACTAACACATCTTCAATTATTCCTCTAGGCACTTTTATAGATCTATCAGCAAGTAAAAGAGTTATAGAAGTTGGTTTTAACTCACCTAAATTGAGACTCTGAAAAACTGAATATGGAAGTAAATTCACACTAGCACCAAGATCAAGTAAGGCTCTTTCAATTTTATGCTCTCCAATAAAGCAAAAAATTATAGGACAACTAAGGTCTTTATATTTCAAAGCATTATTGTTCTGAAGAATAGCACTTACTTGTTCAGCTAGAAAGGCTTTCTTTTTCACATTCAGTTTCCTCTTCACAGTGCATAGATCTTTCAAAAATTTAGCATAAAAAGGAATTTGTTTAATAGCATCCAGCAAAGGTATATTGATTCTTACGTGTTTGAAAATTTCAAACATTTCAGAGTTGTGATTGACTTTCCTTTGTTTGGTCATGGCTTGAGGAAATGGAAGTGCTGGCGGAGAATCAGTTTTTTCTTTGTAAGTTTTAGATTTAACAACTTCCTTACCCTCAGAGATTGACTCATCATCTTTCTTATAAGGTTCAAGAGAGGGTTTTTCAATAACCTTATCACTGCAAAGAGTAGTGACTGATTTAACATGATCCATGTGTTGGCTTCCGGAACAACTTGCATTTGCATTGTATTGCCCCTTGGGATTTTGTTGTGTTTGAGATGGAAACTTACCTTTCTCTTGGAAACTAAGAGCACATGTCAATTTTGCAAGAGTTTCTTTAAAATCTATCATGTTTTGAGCAAGTTGAGTATTAATTGTCTCTTGCTTTTTAATAAATGCATACAAAGTTTCCTCAAAACATCTTGTAGGAGGTGGAGCCTAAGGAGGTGCATATCCATGAGAATTTTGGAAATTGTGGTGTGCTTGAAACGGTGGTTGTGAAGTTTGTGCATTGTTATTCTCACTCTTCCAACTAACATTTAGGTGATTTCTCCAACCAGGATTGTATATTGTGAGTATAGGTTATGGTTGGCCCTTTGGAAACTATTTAAAGCATGAGCTTGTTCATGGAGACATTCCTTAAAAGAAGGCAAGGTTAGACAGTTATTGATTGAGTGTTCATTTGTTTCACATATTTGACAGACAATGTTTTCAACAGATTTTAATTGACCACTCCTTTTCAATTCTAGTGCCTCGACTTTTCTAGCTAAAGATGCAAAATTGGCTTGAAGGTCATAATCTTCCCTAAGGTTGTACATACCTCCACTAGATGTATGAGGTTGAGTTTTACTCGATGCCTCATAAGTACCCGCGGTGTCCCAATTTTGAGCATTTTCAGCTAACAAGTCTAAGTACTCCAATGCTTCATCGGGGTCTTTATCTTCAAAAGTTCCATTGCACATCAATTCAACCATTTGCCTATCTTTAGGTGTTAACCCTTCATAAAAATGTGAAACCAATCTCCATGTTTCAAAACCATGATGAGGGTAAGTACTAAGCAAGTCTCGATACCTATCCTAACATTGGTAAAATGTTTCTCCTGGTTTTTGAGTGAAAGTGGTGATTTGTCTTTTGAAAGAGTTTGTTCTATGAGATGGGAAAAACTTCTTTAAAAACTGTTATTACATTTCATCCCAAGCATAAATGGAACCTGGTCTCAGATTTTGTAGCCATGTTTTAGCTTTATCTTTTAATGAAAAAGGAAAAAGCTTTAATTTGATGGTATTTATGCTACAATTTAAATTATTATATGTGTTGCAGACCTCCTCAAATTCCCTTAAATGCAAGTATGGATTTTCCAATTCAAAACCATGAGAAGAAGGTAAAAGTTGAATAATGCCTGGTTTAAAATTAAAATGAGATGCATCGGGAGGAAAAACTATGCATAATGGTGCACTTGTTCTTGTTGGATTCATGTGGTCTCTAAGTGTTCTAGCATGGTTATTCTCATTATGAAGTGATTGATTATCTTCTTTAGTCATATTTTCTGAAAATGATGAGGACACCTTACAAAGTTTACCACTTGATCTACGTGACCACGCTCTCATACACGTGTAGGAACAAAATAAATAGAAAAAGAAAACAAAAGAAGAAGAAACAAGAAAAAAAAACAAAATTATATACAAGTGAAAAGAGAAAATAAAATAAAAATTATAATTTATACAAAACTTACCTCCACGGCAATGGTGCCAAAAACTTGACATGACTAAAAGATTAATGTCTTCTCCCAAGTGCAGGAGTGTCGAAGTAATAAATAACCTGGCAAGACCGGAGTGGAATCATAGGGAGGTTATTGTATAAATTATAAATAACAATAACAAAACAACAACAATAATAACAGTAACAACAATAATAGTAACAACAACAACAACAACAACAATAATAATAATACTAACAACAACAACAATAATAATAATAAAGAAGAAGAAGAAGAAGAAAAATTGATGTGAACTTTGATATGAAAATTAAAGTAAGGATTAAACAATGATAACAAACAATGTCAAGGTTAGAGGCTCCACTAATGGTATGTCAAACAAGTATAGCATAAACTCTTATTATTCAATTAGAAACCACACACAAAGGAGGTTCCAATCAGATTATAGATTGTTAACATGATTACATTAGTTATCTTATTCAATTAATGCTAATACTTGTAAATATCGTCAAGCATTCATGATTACAACTTATGTTAACAACAAATCAAATTCTTTTCATAGCTCAGGTGTTGGTTATACCATACAGTATGGGCTATGAAAGTGTCAAGTATCTGTTGTACCGAGTGCTATATAACATAAATCAAGATTAATCATTTAACAAACAAAGTATTAAAGAGTGAACAAGATCACAAATATAAAACATGTTAGTATCAAACATTAAAGTCCATATTAAGTTTACACTATACTTATTCTTACACCATTAGTGTAACCTTTTCACCTTGACATAATAAACTTAGTTAGACATAATGAAAGAAAGAAAAATAAATAAACAAAATAAGAACATAAATAAGATAAAAGTTAACAAAGCAAAGGAAAGGAAATGAAAGGCATAAACTTGGTATTAATGAAAGCAAAGCATAAGCAATGCAAAAAATAAAGATAGAAAGCAAGAGTATGATCTTGATCTAGACACCAAGATGTTTAAATACATGGCAAATGCCTCCTTTTATAGGCCAAAATTAGAAACTATTGATTTGATGACTAATTAATGAGTTGGTGATCAACTCTTGACTTGGTGACCAACTCTTGACTTGGTGACAATCCTTATCTTCTTTTGTCTGCCTAAAACATCATTGATAACGTCAAAATTGGAGCCACTTGAAAACATGAAAGTTGTAGGAAATTGTCTCAGTTTTCATGTCTAAACAATTTAGCATATTTAGACTTCTAGAACTCCAGATATGGCCAAAATACTGAACAGTGCTCGGGCTGGAGGACAAATTTAGGCTTCTTTGTTGTTGCTATAAATTGGACTTGAAAATGGCCTTTTTAGGTCTTGGGCTTATATGAAAGTTGTAGGTTTGTGTCTTACCTTTCCATCCATATAAAGTAGACCTAAATCTGATATCTATAGCTCGAGATATAACCCAACTAATGAACAGTGTTCTAATTTGGATTGCAACGACATCTCTTTTCTAAGTTTGACCATCTCTTTATCCTTTCAATTTCAATTCTTAAATTTATTAATCAATCCTTTCATTTATGTAATAGACCTGCATTTAAAATAAATATTTATCATAAATTAAAAGTATTTTATATTATTAGATATATTATTATAAAACATGCTTTAGTTAAGGAGTTATTGATATTTCAAGTGCAAAATGATGATATAAAGCCTTGATAAAAATATAATTTTAAGTATCAATCACACCCCCCAACTAGCTTATTACTATTCCCTAGTAATCATAATGTTAAAATAAAAAAATATTTTATCAATTTCACAAAGCAAGGTAGTCATCATTTAACTTCCATTAATCTATCCGGATAAACAAACCCTCATTAAATTTATATACCTACTCAATACCTCTTAACAAGATATTCACAAACCTTTCTTTTGTGCTTAATGTATCAAAACATAATTATGGGGCTTTTCTTGGAAGAAAATAAAATTTTTGTTCTTAATGTTTAAGGTTAACTTTCTTAGGTTGAGATTATTATTTTTGTCTTTTTTTTTAATATATATACATATAATTTAAACCACAATGCATCTTTAACCCATGTAACGAGCTTTCAGCTAATGACTCCCAGACGAGTTGGTCTTAGAGCATTAGGTGTTAAGACACCCGTACGAGCTTAGTAACTCAGGTCGCAGATACTAATATGTAGATAGTGTAATGTTTGATTCCGTTAAGCTTTTCTTCTCAACCCATGTAACAAGCGTTGCGCCAATAGCTCCCAAGTTAGTTGACTTTAGGGTATTAAGTGTTAAAACACCCCTTCAAGCTTAATTCCTTAGGTTAGGGAGGCAACAAAACCAAACTTATTTACATTTTTATTGTTATCATTTTTTTCGTTTTTTTAATTATATATTATCCCTTTTTCTTAGTTGTTATTTTTAACAAAAGAACATAAATAATGTAATAATCCAATATGCAACCCACAATCATATGTTAAAGTGTGTGTGTGTGTGTGTGTAAATTAATGTTTAAGAATAAATGTTAAATAAGTATATGAGCAGAATTATGTGATAACAATGTGAGAGTTTGTAAATATAAATATTTCAAGAAGTATTATGATAGACCTTGTTACGAATGATTACTGAGATGCATCTCAAGAGTCATAAAAAGTTCTCCTTACTCTACCATCATAGTAACAACAATTTTGCACATGCTTTATGAAAAAAAAAACATTTTTTTTTAGCTACTACCCTCTCCTCCCAACTCAAACGAGTCATTGTCCTCAATGTTTAAAGGTAGAAAGATAGAGTATAAAAGATATCACCTGAAATAACGAACACTAACAAACCTGAAACACATTGAAACAAATATAAGAAACAACAAAACACAATAATAAAATCAAAAGACACAAAGATTCATAAATGAAGGCTCAAATCCAATTTAAGCTTTTTAAGGCTTTTTTTAGTTGACCAATTTATGCGACTCATGGAAGGATCAATTACAAGAATGAAAGATTGTAGATGGTCAATCAATTATTCAGCAGTAGCAGCAGAGATTGTGATTTGTCATGCAGAAGATGTTAAAAATTCATGTTCCACAGCGTGATCAAGAAAAGACAACAACTTATTATAATAACCATTAACATTTAACAAACTATGGGTTTATGGTGAATGTGCAGTTGAGCCCAAAACGAAATATAAAAGATCTCTTCCAATGTGCCTAGACCACCTGGTAAGGCAATGAAGGCATAAGTATGGTTAAACATTGCATTCATTCGAGTAGACATTATGGGGACCTGTAGTTCCTCTCCAATTGTTTTTCCAATGATGTCCCCTTGTGCCAAAGCTTCAGGGATTGCCCCCAAAACTTGACTACCTCTTAAAAATATAGCTATTGACACACCTCTCATTAATCCAAGACTGTCTCCCTCATACACTAAATGAATCTTTTTCTCAACTAGCACTTGACCAAGATGATTTGCTGATTCTAAAAACTCCTTTTCTTTCCTAGGACTAGATCCACCAAAAACACAAATATTTCTTATCTGATGACTTGAGGAACTTGCCATTTTTACACACTTCTATATTTGTTAAATGTATGGGTTGAGTAGAAATGAAAGGATGGAAGAGAGGGTTTTATAAATGAGAAATTAGAAAGGCAATCATACCACCTATATGTAGGCCAGTTAGAGTCTCACACACACACTCTTTCTCTCTTTATTTATTTATTTATTTACTTTTAAAAAAGCATGTGTATGCATAGGTAGTTGTGATTGTGGTTCACATCTCCCTTGGTTTTACATCCAAGAACGGCTTAAACGCCCTTTATAGGTCCCGTTTATAAGAAAATTGGATAGGTTTCCCATCCAATTTTCTTAAAACCTGGCAAATAGGGTCTTTTTTAGTCAGATTCCTAAGACTAAGTCGATCATGTTCTGTATGAAATAGTGACCATAAATCATGAATTGTACAATGCACATCTCCACTAGGATGCGTCTCAAGAGTCAATAGAAGATTATCTAAAGACTCCTTACTCAGGCCATCCTTAATTAATTGCATTTTATCTTCACGGTTTATAGATATCATTCCTCAAGAATGACATTATGCATTACAAGTCCATTTAGCACATCGATGACAGACTTTCAGTCATTTTACATGACGTTTCTTTGCAAAAGTGCTTTTACCTGTTCCAGGCATGTGTGAAATGAAGGAGTTAGAGGACTCACCTGATAATCGGACCTTTGCTTCAATCAACCAGTGAATATCTTTAGGAATTCCATGATTCATTAACAATCTCAATCTTGCATATCTATCACGGTAAATTTTTGTAAACGCATTCTGAGGCAGAGCGGGAAAATACTTTTTCAATTTTCAAGATTAGTGTCCATTTTCAAATTAGAATTGGAAGAGAGATTCAAAGAATTGCACAAATATATATATATATATCAATTATTGTGGGAAACTGAAAGAACCGACTTAAGTCATAGAGTACCGTTATCAACCATTTGACCGGGGTGAGAAAAACTAGCAAAAATCACTCAAAAAGAAACACAAAAACAATGTGAGAAAAACAAAATAATCAACTTTTATCTACAAGATCATTCAAACCAGTTGATTCATTTTTATTAGAAAAATTATCAAAGTAAGCTTTCAAATGATGTCCATTTTCCTTAAAAATATTGTCATTCATTGAATTCTCAATATCACAGGCCCTATAAGGATTGCTCCATCTTGATCTAAGCTCTCTAGGGAATGTATAGAGTTGAGAATTATAAAACAAAACTTTTTTACTAGTATCAATTTTCACAAGTTTTGCAGAATGCATGTGTCCTTGAACATGGTGGGCCAATAAAATCCATTTTAAAAGATTTTTATAACTGTCTTTTTTTATGAGAAATAACTTCCACATATTTCACAATGACAAAGTTTAATGACACTACTTACCTCATTGTGGGGAATGAATCTTTGAAATATTTGATCAGGATAATATTTGAATAAGTTAGGGTCATCACAATAAAAATTCTTCACTTTGTTCAAAAACTTTTATTTGTCTTAGGTACTCTAATCAGCTGACAAATCTCATAAAATAAGAAAGTTGATATTTTTATCATACCAATGCATTGGATTAAGAGAAAATAAGGATTTGCCAAAAAAGTAATTATTGATTGGTGTGATGTCAGATGTTGAATCTATTGTCACTATTGATAAAAGATTCACATTAACATTGTCAGTGCTTTTTTCATCCATGATTTCTTCCTCTGAATAAATCATTTACAAATTTTCAGATTCACCCAACTCATTTTTACTTAAAGTAGATTCAAGTTGATCATAAACTAATTCATCAATATGATCTACTTCTTGTAAATCATTATCATCTCCAGGTTGCTTGCAAATGTTGAAAATATTCATCTCCAATGTCATGTTTTCAAATGACAGCTTCATCAGTCCATTCCTACAATTAATCAATGCGTTAGAAGTTGCAGGAAACAAAGGTCCTAAGCTAATAGGAAATGAATTACATGCTTCAACTGGTTGTGTGTTCAAGACAACAAAATCCATAGGATAAATGAATTTATCAACTTGTACTAACATATCTTCAATTATTTCTCTAGGTATTTTTACAGATCTATCGGCAAGTAAAAGAGATATAGAAGTTGGTTTTAACTCACTTAGATTGAGAATCTGAAAAACTCAATATGGAAGTAAATTCACACTAGCATCAAGATCAAGTAAGGCTCTTTCAATTTTATGCTTTCTATTAAAGCAAGAAATTGTAGGACAACCAAGGTCTTTATATTTCAAAGTATTATTGTTCTAAAGAATAGCACTTACTTGTTTGGCTAAAAAGGCTTTCTTTTTCACATTCAGTTTCCTCTTCACAGTGCATAAATCTTTCAAAAATTTAGCATAGGAAGGAACCTGTTTAATAGCATCCAGGAAAGGTATATTGATTCTTACCTGTTTGAAAGTTTTAAAAATTTTAGAGTTGTGATTGACTTTCTTTTGTTTGGTCATAACTTAAGGAAATGCAAGTGTTGGTGGAGAATTAGTCTTTTCTTTGTAATTTTCATATTCAACCCCTTCCTTACCCTTAGAGATTGACTCATCATCTTTCTCATAAGGTTCAAAAGAAGGTTTTTCAATAACCTTACCACTGCGAAGAGTAGTGATTGATTTCACTTGATCCATGTGTTGGCTTCCGGAACTACTTGCATTTGCATTGTATTGCCCCTTGAGATTTTGTTGTGGTTGAGATGGAAATTTACCTTTCTCTTGGAAAGTAGATGTCAATTTTGCAAGAGTATCTTTAAAATCTGTCATGTTTTGAGCAAGTTGAGTATTGATTATCTCTTGCTTTTCAATGAATGCATGCAATGTTTCCTTAAGATTTGTTCTAAGAGGTGGAGCATAAAGAGGTGTATATCCATGAGAATTTTGGAAATTATGGTGTGCTTGAAATGGTGGTTGTGAAGTTTGTGCATTGTTGTTCTCATTCTTCCAACTAAAATTTGGGTGATTTCTCCAACTAGGGTTTTATGTTTGTGAATATGGGTTGTGGTTGGTCCTTTGAAAATTATTTAAAGCATGGGCTTATTTATAGAGACATTCCTTAAAAGAAGGCAAGGTTTAACAGATTTTAATTGACCACTCCTTTTCAATTCTAGTGCCTCAACTTTTCTAACTAAAGATGCAAACTTGGCTTAAAGGTCATGATCTTCCCTAAGGTTGCACATACCTCCACTACTTGTATGAGGTTAAGTTTTACTCGGTGGCTTATAAATACCCGTGGTATCCCAATTTTGATTATTTTTAGCTAACAAGTCTAAGTACTCCATTGCTTCATCAGGATCTTTATCTTTAAAAGTTCCATTGCATATCAATTCATCCATTTACCTATCTTTAGGTGTTAACCCTTCATAAAAATATGAAATCAATCTTCATGTTTTAAAACCATGATGAGGGCAAATACTAAGGAAGTCTTGATACCTATCCTAACATTGGTAAAATGTTTCTCCTGGTTTTTAAGTGAAAGTGGTGATTTGTCTTTTGAAAGAGTTTGTTCTATGAGATGGGAAAAACTTCTTTAAAAACTGTTGTTGCATTTCATCTCAAGCATAAATGGAACCTGGTCTCAGATTTTGTAGCCATGTTTTAGCTTTATCTTTTAATGAAAAAGGAAAAAGCTTTAATTTGATGGTGTTTATGCTACAATTTAAATTATTATATGTGTTGCAGACCTCCTCAAATTCCCTTAAATGCAAGTATGAATTTTTCAATTCTAAGCCATGAGAAGAAGGTAAAAGTTGAATAATGCCTGACTTAAAATTAAAATGAGATGTATGGGGAGGAAAAACTATCCATGATGGTGCACTTATTCTTATGGGATTTATATGGTCTCTAAGTGTTCTGGTATGGTTATTCTCATTATGAAGTGATTGATTATCTTCAACTATATTTTTTGAAAATGATGAGGATACCCTACAAAGTCTACCACTTGATGTACGTGAACACACTTTCATGTACGTGTAGGAATAGAATAAAAGGAAAAAGAAAACAAAAGAAGAAGAAACAAGAGAAAAGAAACAGAGTTATGTACAAGAAAAGTGAAAAGTGAAAATAAAATAAATATTATAATTTATACAAAACTTACCTCCTAGGCAACGACGCCAAAAACTTGACATGACTAAAAGAATGATGTCTCCTCTCAAGTGCAGGAGTGTCGAAGTAATAAATAACTCGGCAAGACTAGGGTCGAAGTACAAAGAAGTTAATTTTACACATTATAAACAATAATTATAAACAACAACAATAGTAACAATGACAACAACAATAATAGTAGCAATAATAATACTAGTAGTAGTACTAGTAGTAATCATAATAACAACAACAACAACAATAAAGAAGAAGAAGAAGAAAAATTGATGTGAACTTTGATATGAAAATTAAAGTAAGGATTAAACAATGATAACAAACAATGTCAAGGTTAGAGGCTCCACTAATGGTATGTCAAACAAGTATAGCATAAACTCTTATTATTCAATTAGAAACCACACACAAAGGAGGTTCCAATCAGATTATAGATTGTTAACATGATTACATTAGTCATCTTATTCAATTACTGCTAATACTTGTAAATATCATCAAGCATTCATGATTACAACTTATGTTAACAACAAATCAAGTTCTTTTCATAGCTCAGGTGTTGGTTATACCATACAGTATGAGCTATGAAAGTGCCAAGTATCTGTTGTACCAAGTGCTATATAACATAAATCAAGATTAATCATTTAACAAGCAAAGTATTAAAGAGTGAACAAGATCACAAATATAAAACATGTTAGTATCAAACATTAAAGTCCATATTAAGTTTACACTATACTTATTCTTACACCATTAGTATAACCTTTTCACCTTGACATAATAAACTTAGTTAGACATAATGAAAGAAAGAAAAATAAATAAACAAAATAAGAACATAAATAAGATAAAAGTTAACAAAGCAAAGGAAAGGAAATGAAAGGCATAAACTTGGTATTAATGAAAGCAAAGCATAAGCAATACAAAAAATAAAGATAGAAAGCAAGAGTATGATCTTGATCTAGACACCAAGATATTTAAATGCATGGCAAATACCTCTTTTTATAGGCCAAAATTAGAAACTATTGATTTGATGACTAATTAATGAGTTGGTGACCAACTCTTGACTTGGTGACCATCTCTTGACTTGGTGACCAACTCTTGACTTAGTGACAATCCTTATCTTCTTTTGTCTGCCCAAAACATCATTGATAACGTCAAAATTGGAGCCACTTGAAAACATGAAAGTTGTAGGAAATTGTCTCAGTTTTCATATCTAAACAATTTAGTATATTTAGACTTCTAGAACTCCAGATATGGCCAAAATACTGAACAGTGCTCGGGCTGGAGGACAAATTTAGGCTTCTTTATTGTTGCTATAAATTGGACTTGAAAATGGCCTTTTTAGATCTTGGGCTTATATGAAAGTTGTAGGCTTGTGTCTTACCTTTCCATCCATATAAAGTAGACCTAAATCTGATATCTATAGCTCGAGATATAACCCAACTAATGAATAGTGTTCTGGTTTGGATTGCAACGACATCTCTTTTCTAAGTTTGGCCATCTCTTTATCCTTTCAATTTCAATTCTTAAATTTATTAAGCAATCCTTTCATTTATGTAATAGGCATGTATTTAAAATGAATATTTATCATAAATTAAAAGTATTTTATATTATTAGATATATTATTATAAAACATGCTTTAGTTAAGGAGTTATTGATACTTCAAGTGCAAAATGATGATATAAAACCTTGATAAAAATACACTTTTAAGTATCAGTCAATGTGTATTTAGATTTCTTTTATAAAAATTTGTACTTGTTTTTTTTATTCATTATCCTACTTTAGTCTTTTTATCTTGTTGTTTAATATGAAGTTAAAGGTATGGAAATCCTAAGCCTTTTGTTTGAGTTTTTCTCTCTTTTCCTTTGCTTGAAATCATGGAGAAATGACCAGCCAAAGAGATGATAATACCCTTACCTCACAGTTTTGGATAGATTTTTGGAAATGTTTGGTGATATGGTTCTTTCCTTAATCTTGATTTTCTTCTCTCTCTTTTCTGTTATCTGCCTCTAGCTGGCTCCTAGACCCTCTTTTCTCCTATTTTTGGTTTCCTCTTCTTTTGCCCAACTCTTTACTCACTCTATACTTAAAAGGGTTTGCATGCAAGCTGATTTGGTTTTCTTTTCTTCTTGAAAAGGATCCTTTATTTTTCTCTGACTCTCCTTTCTTCTCCCATGTTCAAAGGGGTGCATGAAATAAGATATGTTGGCTTTGCTTTGAAAAAGAGGGAGACTATTATAGCCAAAGCTGCTGGTTGTTGCCTATTTTGAGGAGAGGAAGAGTCATCTCCTTTTCTCCCTTTTATATTTATATCCCTTGTAAATATAAAAAGGTATTTGGGAGGCTAGTTATCCATGTCATTATTCTTATTTTGGTTTATCCTACACTAGTTTAATCCTGTATAATCTTCATCTAGGATAGGTCGGTTCTATCCCCTTTATGTTTCTTCTCGTAGAAGGTTAGTCTACTGCTTTTTATTCCCTCCTAATATAGGTTGGTTTAATACAAAATTTTATTGAGCATTACAGATTATAAAAAAAAAAAGTGAAATGTTTTAGATTTATCACCCATCAAGAATTATAAAAAAAAATATGTGGATGTAGATATAGTTATCCCACACTGAAAAAAATTAAAAAACAATGCATATAAGTATAAACTACATAAAAAAGAAGGCATTAAATATAATTTTGTTATACTATAAAAAAGTATATAAAAAGGTTAAGAAACAATTTATGTGCAGGTAAATTATAAATAATTATCTCATGTTGATGTAGGCTTTATATATAATTATTTTATATTGAAAAATTAAGAAATAATCTGTATAAAATTAATTATTTATAAATTTATAGATTAATTTTATATTTTTTAGATACGTGTGTCTATATATATATATAGAGTTGGGTTTTACTTGGGTTCTAAATTGACATTGTAACTCATCTAAGTTTGATTAAATTAATTATAAATTAAAATTTTATTTATTTAGAATTTAGTTAAAACCCTACTGGCAGGCGGAGTTTTATACTGTGATTGGACAACCTCCGGGCAATAATTACAGTAAGTGATGCAAGATTGGTCCTCCTTCCAGAATAAATAAATAGAAATTGAAAAATTAATTGGACTGGCACAGGCAACAGCAAAAGTAGCTCGGTATTTCCACTTCTATCGGTCCTCTCAACCCCCACTAACTGGACTGAAGTGTTTCGCATGCCTGGATCTTGCTAGCATCTTTTGTTAAACCCAGCTAGCACTGATAATCGGTAAGTGCCAATGTTACCCTAACTCTATTCTGATTTTGATTCAATTATCGGTAACCAAAGATAAGCTATGTAGATTTCCGTTCTATTTTGGAGCTTGGGCTGTCTGTGTATCACATAGTGCAAGAATTTATTTGCGGTAGTTAGGGTTTAGTTGGTTGATCATTCACATAATATAATTCGTGTTATTATCCAGGCAATCTTTGCTCTTTAGTACTTCTTAGTACCGTTGTCTGGTCCTTGCAATTAAGCTGGTTTTCTTGTTGTGTTTTATAGTGTGAATCGGTTGCAATGACAGCTCTAGTAGAAGACTTGGAACGTTTTTAAGATTGCTGTAAAGATGCCATTGGTTGTTTAGCTGTGTGAGAAGTTCCTATGGTTGGAAATAGTGATGTTGATTCTGAATTTTTATTTGTTTTGTTTCTGTAACTAGATTTTGAACCAAAACAACAAGCCATGAAAGGTAAACGTTGCGCAAGTATTGGAAGTCATGAAAGGGATGATGAAGGGGAAGAATTAGAACTGGAGCACTTCGAAGTGGAGCATGTGCTTGGTGATGTAATGTGGGTCAGGCGTGATGATGATGGCACCTGGTGGCCTGCAGTGGTATGCCATATTATGTGTTTGCCAGTTTTACATAGCCTTTACCATGAAAGCCTCTTTATATTGTATTGTTTGGAATAGCTAGGCATGACTGATTATCTGCTGATTTACTTGTAGGTTGTTAATGACAACAATATCAGTGAGACCAGTAAACCTCGTAATAGATCAATGAGAGATGTTCTTGTTAGGCTATACGGAAGCTATCAATAGTCAGTGCTCTCTCCATGCCCAACTTTTTTGTGTTTTCATTGGTAAGCCTATATATGTTAACTTGTTTGGTCTCCCATGCGCAGCTTTTATGCAGATCCAGTGAAATGTCGTTCCGAGTTTGAGATTGTAAGTGTCAATATATAAGTTGTCTCTAAAAGAATCCTTTTATGTACATTAGATTTCAGTATTTTGTGGTTGCAAAGGCTTTTTGATTGTTATACTATTTGACTCTGTTATCTCCACATCCTTAGACACTAAAGGAGAATGGTGGTTGTTATAGTGAAATGTTTGTGGAAGCTTTAGAGCAGGTACCCTTTTTTAACTTTAATTCAGGCTATTCTTATCAAGCCTGTTGCTAAAGTGTAATTGCTGCTCTTCTGGAAACATAACAATACATTCTAATTGTTTATGGTTTGTCCTGTTATTTGGATATGGCTATAGGATCTTCCTCAATCAAAATCTGACCAATCAAAGGGAAAAGGATCCAATTCTAAAGGTTTGCCTTTCTGTTTTTCATTTGGTCCATATATATTCTCTATTTCCCAAAAATTAATTTCTTCCCTTTTAGGCATTTAAGAGTTAATCTAAGGAGGGGGAGGGTAAAATTTAATTTTTTGTGGGGCCTTTTCTTTGTTTTGTCCAAAATCAATATCTATTTTCCCCTGTTCAGTTGCTTTTAGAGATTGTTTGGCCCTCGTTGTGATTATTGTGCCATATTGCACCATGTTGTTGTTGTTGTGAAATTATGCATATTAGACCATTTGGTAATGAATTGGAATTACTTATCCATTTTTTTTTAAGAAATTAATATAAATTACCTTAAAACATAAATGCTTTTATTTTATTTTGAGAAAACATGAATGCTTTTATTACTAAAAGGAAATGTTTGAAATAATATAATCACAAAAAGAAAAAATTAATATTATTTTATTTTATTTTATTTTATTTTTTAGAAAACATGAATACTTTTATTACTAAAATGAAATGTTTTAAATAATATAATAATGAAAAAAGAATAAAAACATTATCTTTTCTTAAGTAAACACGAATACAAGGTAATTCAATCTCAGACCCATATAATATTGGTCTTTTTGTGATTTTATAATTTTTAAATTATTTTTGTCTTTTAAATGAGATAAGTAGCCTTGCTTTTCTAAGAACATCACTTCACATGCTTTTTTAACTTGAACCAATATGCTCTGTGGAATCACTTTCCACTCCTAGAAATTACGTAGTGGAGTATTAACATCCTTATCAAACACTTATTTGGTAGTAAGCAGATACAAGTTAAATGCTAGAATAGCAGGGGTTAAACAGGCATTTAATCATTTGGCTCCATCACTACACGTTATTTGATACCTTTTTAATGACATCTACTTCAAAATTTGATTTGATATTTATCATGATCCATTATAACACAATTTTAGTTTCCTACCAAACACTTTACAATACCTTTTACATCCTTAACAATTCACCTTTTAATATTTAAGCATTTACACTGAACCTTTATAACCTCATACCAAATGCAGCCGAAGTTAGTATAATAATGAAGCAGAAATTATGCTTTACCACAAAAGTTTTCTATATCTATCAAATGAAGAAATCTTACATGTTCAGTTTGAATTTGTTGCTAGTCAGTTGATATCTGGTTTGATTATTACAGATGTGGCTGTCTCAAAACATGATGTGTGTTGTATCTAATGATATATATTTTGATGTATTGAAATTTACTTGGTAGGATAATATGAAGCTCATGCCTATAGAAGAATTAGTTAACGATATATGTACTATTCAGGCACTTCAAATGGAAGAGCTAGTGCTTCTAAAGACAAGAATTCCAATCAAAATCGAGTGAACTGTGAGATAGAATCCTCAAATCATGTAAGTTTCATCATCCCCCATGCTCCCTAGGCTGTGTTTGCTTTCTAGTTTAGGAATTATAATGGCTATGTGCATGAAATTGGCTGCAGCAAAGTAATGACCTGGGAAAAATTGTGGAAAGTAGAGCTTAAACTCCTGGTTAGAACTGCGACAAAAGCAATAAAAAGAATGAAAGACAAACTACTTGAGACATAAAATGTGGAAATAACTATCACAGAGAACAGATAAAGAATAAAACTAAATGACAGAGACATGGGAATTGAGAATTCATGTTGTTATGCATTTGGTTTGATAGTCTCCCGCAAGATATAATTAAAGTGCCATGATGATGAGCTTATGCTTAATTTTGCACTTTAAGCTCAATTAATCTTTGCTTCAGGAAGCATATGAAAAGCCTAATTTATCTCAAAACACTTAAAAGTTTGCCCCTTTCATGGACTTTGGAGGTGTCACATGTGCTGCATGAATATTAATTTGGTAATAGGCTAGAATCTCCCCAAGGAAACAAGTCAATATGAATACACCGCAAAGGAAGATGAAGGATGACAATTTTCTTTCAAAAGTTGTTGAGGAAGCCATTAGTAAGGTCTCCAATCAAGATGGGTTGGAAAAGGAACTTAAATTTGATAGCCCAAACACTGAAGGGAATTCAAAAAGAGAAACACCTAAGCAAGATGGGATGCGGGATAAACTCAAGAGGAATTTCACAAGTACCAGAGGACAAGCAAAAAATAAAACAAATGATCAGGGAGAGAAGAAAAGACTCAAGCATAAAAGCTCAAGTGCTGCTGAAGACACTAATTATCAAAGCCCTAAGAAAGATGAGGAGCAGGAGAAACATGAGCTTAGCCCTAGTTCTGTAAGGATAAACAATGCTTGTTCTTTCCCTGTTACTAAGCAGTTCTTTTACCATATATATATTTTTTTCCATTGCTAAACTGATTTTACAAAATTGAACTGCTGCTCTTAGGCTGGTGGAACATTTTTTGGAAGATTACAAGAATTGCGGAGAACGAAAGTCATGCAAACTCTTGGTCTAGTAGCACCTTCTGGGTCACCATTCAATTAAATGGAGGCATTATCTTAATATCTAACAAGTTGGTGGCAACTTTGAAGATAATTGATGTATTTTGTATGAGCTTCGATGTGCTGAAGCTGTAGTGTTGCTGTAACTTTTAGATCTCAATTTGGGTGCAAGGTCACTTGTACTTGATATCCTTGCATTGTTATCTTGTGAGGGCTTTTGATTCAGGCATTGAATTGTCATGAGGGATTGGTGCTGGAAGGGCACTGCAACGAATTAAACATTAGCCGAGATTCTTGTCTTCTCACAAGCTTCAAAATGGGAGTTACTTTGGGTTCCGTCCTAAACAAGTTCATCAAGTCTGGTTAACATTTTTTCTTGAGTGCCAATATATTTCTCCATTAGTCGAATCGAAGGTCACAAGTTGATAGTATCAATTTGATTTCATCAGGATTGTAAGGTTCGGATTTATGAAACGGCAAGGTGTGCCCTTGTCCTTAGCTGCGTTTTTTTATTTTAAAAAAAATAATAATTTCATAAATGTTCGATATAGAAATTTTCAAGCAGCATATGACTAGATGTCATTTGCTAAATGAAATCAAACTCTATTAACTGGGATTTAAGACATTTAGGGTGTAAGCCGAAGTTTAGATGCCATTTAAAATATAAATACCGCTCGCTCGTCTTTGTATGATTATTTGGCGGGGGGGAGGATATCTAAAATCAATGATCAAGTTAAGTTCTTTCTTTTTTTCCCCTCGAGAATAATTTTAATTTTTATAAAGAAATAAAGAATAAGAATCAAGAAAATTTGTTTCCGTGGCACTAAGATAATTTTAATAAAGTTTCCTAAGCAAACAAACTAGTATTTTAATAAATATATGGACCGTGGTGCATATTAATGAAATGAATGAAGGATGAGTTTTGTTGTATTGTCTTTCTTTTGGTGTCTAGGTTCGATTATAATGATTTTAAGATAAATAAAAAGAAAGACTAGAATGATATTTTTATAAATCAATTTGAACGTCACAAAGATCAATCTAGGATTTTGACGCCACATTCTATGTGATTGAAGAGTGATAAGTCAGGTAGGGTTCTTCACAGATCAATTTGAAAGAACAATTCTTAATTTTCTAAATTAAATTCAAATTTTAGCCAAAAGTTCTTTATTACATATTCTAATGCCAAATCTATAATTGGAACATCCCTCCATATTTAGGAAAATTCAACATAACAAAATCAAGCCAAAAAATTAGACTTTGATAAAGTAACTAAACAAATTAAACTAGCATACATTTTCTAACTTCAATTGAAATATAAACAGATCAAATTTAAAATGGCTATAACTTCTTGTACAAAAGTTCAATGCAATCATGGTTAGACAATCTAGAAAGATTACGTTCTGAACTTGAAATCCACTTAGATTAGTCTTGTTTTCACATGTAATGAATGACTTCAAATTTGGGTTTAAATTCATCTACTGTTTTGACATAAACAACATTAATTCTTTAACTTATTTGCATTATCAACCCAAATTCAAGTAGCTTATCATTACAAGAACCATTAAGGGCTCTTCCCATCTTTAAATTCCACTTGTAGGCAAATAAGCACTCCAAAACTAATTTAAAACTGATTGCTAATTTTTAACTCCAACAATCTTCAATCATTCCAATTTGACTCGTCAAGGTTTTTTGTAGTTGTTTCGCTCTTGTTTTTGTCATTGAACCATATGAATCATTTTGCATATTAGATTTAGTTTTACAAGATGGATTATCATTCCCATGATGCACATCACACATCCTCATCATCTTAATCAAACTATATCATCAATTTTGTTAAAATTTCAAGTTTACTCATAAAATTATACAATTTTATAAGACAATATATTTATGTTAAAAATCAATTTTAAAAACTCAAAAACAGATAATAAGTAGAATCATTTCATGTAAAAATAAAATATAAAAATAGATCCATTAGCCCAGTACAAGATGAGCTCAGGAACTAGTTCTTTTTGTCTTGTCTTATGAGCATCGAGAAAAACAATTATTATTTTTTTAATTGAAATAGCCACTTCCATATTTTTTTATTAATATATATTATTAAATTATTTATTTTAATTTATGATGAACAAGCCATGAAAGATATTTGGGTTTCTATTGACCTAAATTACTCAAAGTTTATTTTTAAATTTATTTTGTATATTATATTTACAACTTGTACTTGTAGTTATATGGTCTAGGTTACCCACTATTTATTATCTTTGATCTATTCACCTAAAGAATGTTAGTTTTTTTATAGATTATTTTTTATAAAATATTTTTCACCATAACAACTTTTCAAATATCTAAGAAATAAAATATAAAATAAAATAATAATAATAATAGTAGTAATTAAAATGATGAGTACAGGAATAAATAAATGATGATCGAAAAGAAACAAACTAAAAAAGCCGTAGGCGATGATGGAATGACGAGGACAATGCATAGGATGAAAAAGTTGATGATTGTAGCTGTAGATTGATGTTGTAATAAGATGAGACTTAATTGATAACAAGAATCGGAGTCAGAAACATGAGATAGATGTCTTGTAGTAGTTGAATAATTCTATGTTAGTTTAAGTTAAAAATTATGAGTTGATTATAGTTGACAAGATATTTATAGAATTTTACAAGTTGAAAATATTATTTTTTTAAAAATAAATTTAATTATAAAAATTTATTTACGGTTTTACAGTCTATTTTTACCATCTTAACATCCAAATTTACAATATATTTCTCATGTCATGTAAATAATATATTTTCCTTTTATATTAATATTGATATTATTTTCCTGGTCAGAGATTGCCTTCTCGGAAGATGGCAAGACTCCATGCCCTCGCTTAAAGATGAGTCAATTGCAAGCAATTGACTCAAAAGATCCATATTGGCTGCTCTATTCTCCAAGTAAGGGTGCACAGAATAAGAGCTACAAGAGATAGACAAAAGTGCTAACCAGTTTAGCTGATTCCTAGTTAGGTGATCCGTTTTGCCACAAATTAATTATATTTTAGTATAAAAATATCAATAAAAATTAAAATTGAAGAATATTAATTTTATTTGCAAAGCTAAATTCAAAAGTTTTAAACCTAGTTGAAACACCATAGAAAAATAATATTTATAATATTAATTATAAAAAAATAATTTTATAATACAAATAATAATATTTTTAATATTAATAATAATATTAAATTTGTTTGACTTAAGTTTTTATAGTTTTTTATCACTTAAAATCAAATTTATGATTTTTTTATAGTAATAATATTTTTTAAATATCAATAATAATAATAATAACAACAACAAGAATAATAATAATATTAATGATTATAAACTTGAGTTTGACATCTCAGCTAGATCTAAGTTTCTGGGGTCTAGTTTACCTAATAATAATAATAAACTTGTGTGACCCAAGTTTTTATAGTTTTTAATTATTTCAAGTCAAATTTATGGTTTTTCTTCAATAATAATAATATTTTTTTTTAAATTTAATAATAATAACAACAACAACAATAATAAAAATAAAAATAAGAATAACACTAATAATCATAATAATAAGAAGAATAACATTAACAACAACGATGACAACAACAACAACAATAACAATAATTTTTAATTTTACTCTTCAAATCAAATCTATGATTTTTTCAATAATAATAATATTTTTTAAAATTTATTAATAATTATATTATTAATTTTAATAATAATGAACATAGTAATATTTATAATATTAATAACAATATTAAACATGTCTTACCCAAGTTTTTATAGTTTTTAATTTTACCCTTCAAATCAAATCTATGATTGTTTTTTAATAATATTACTAATATTTTTTAAAATTTATTAATTATTATATTTTTAATACTTATTATAATAAAAATAATAATATTCAACATGCATGACTCAAGTTTAAGTGAGTCTGACTGCAATAACAAGCCAAATAGTACTAAATTTGGTTGCAACATCAAATCTAAGAGTCTTGAATATAAATATATAATTGCAAAATTATATCATAAAAGTGTGATAATTAGATAGAAAAATATTTAATATCAAAAAATAAAATTAAACAAAAAAGATTAATTGAAAACAAAAAAAGCAAAGCACTATTCCAATGAATAGTGCTTTGAGAGGATAAATATAGTAAAATCCTCTCATGAGATCATGATAATCTAATAAATAGTAAACAAATCAAATCATGAAATTCAATTATACCTAAAATTAGCTTCCCTTCGTTGCAAAAGCAATTCAAATTCATTGATTTCTAAAACTTCGAAAACAATACTGACATTAGCTTTTGTTCATTGAAAAAAAAAATCAAATTAATCGGTTTTCGATACCTTAGAAATGATCCGAACATTGGCTTTCACTCATCTAGGAAGAGATTCAAATTCATTAATTTTTAAGATTTCAAAAAAAATAATCCTAGTATTAACTTTTGCTCATTACAAAAGCAATTCAAGTCATTGGTTTTTGAAACTTCAAAAACAATCACAACATTGGTTTTCTTTCATTACAAAAGTGTTTCAAATTCATTACTTTCTAAGATTTCAAAAATAATCCAGGTAATGATTTTCGCTCATTGTCAAAATAATTCAAATTCATTAGTTTTTATAACTTTGAAAATAATCCTAACATTGGCTTTTGTTCATTGTGAAAGAAACTCAATTTTATTTACCTCACATCATATTCATAATTCATCCATGTTATTATTATGATCTATAACTTCAAATATGATCCAATAACTGAAAAGTATTCTAGTTTGAATTGAATTCACATTCCTTTTACTTTCAATAGTTAATCATATTAATCAATCCTTTAAATTGTGAGATATACTTGTATTTAAAATAAACATTTACTATAAATTAAAGTTATCTTATATTATCAGACTTAATATTATAAAACATACTTTAGTTAAAAAGTTTTCGATACTTTAAGTGCAAAATGATGATATAAAACCTTGATAAAAACTACTCATTTTTTTCATGAGTTCACACTTAAAGTTTCTCAAAAGGTTCTTATTAATATCTTTAATACCTCTTATAAATAGCTTACTACCCTTTTGAGTCTAGTGAAACCACCAAATACCCTTAAATCCAAAACCATAATTGCAAAATCAACATAGTACAAGAGCTTCCACCTGTTATTTTTTATCTAGAACCCTCTTACTTTGATTAAAATGCTAAGATATGATTATTTTTTGAGGAACCCACTGAGAAAACCTTTATAAATACCCCTGGAAATCAGTGTTGAAAAAGAAGAGAAAAAAGAAAAAAAAGGAAAAATATAGGGAAATACTTTATTAATAGACTTTAAGATTCACGAGCGTAACACAAAAAGTCTAACAAGTTTTGGAAAGAAAGAGACTGAAAGGGAAAGAACAATGGAAAAGTGAAGAAAACATAGTTGTCTATAGTCAACAAGCTTTAAGAAGGTATAACTATGTAAAAACTTAAGAGTCAAATCCATATAGCCTACCCATTCATGTTTTCTTAATATTTAAACATCTTTTGATATTTTTTGAACTTATTTTAGTATTATAATGTTTTATAGTTTTGTTTTGATTATTATGTAAATATATTTTTATTATTTAAATCTTGTTTGGAGTTGTTATCGATGTCATTAAGTGTCAAGATAATATTTTTGTGATTAATTTTGATTAAATATAGTAGTGTTGGATTTTACCACAAGGTGGCAATGGTGTTTAATGCCTTTTCTTTTATGTTTTTTTTTTGTTCCTTAGCATGATTTGGATTTCAAGTGTTCTTTACATTCAAGCATGCTTGGTATTAAAAATGTGATTTGTGAGGACCAAAAGTAATGTGTTTAAAGACGTGAAAGGCCAAATCTGGGTTTTAGTATTAGTTCTTTAATTTCTAGAAATTTTTCATATTGTAGGTTCATGTTTTTTGCATGAAGTTTGTCTTAACCTCTTATTTTGTAGCTTTTTTGGATTAATTCTTGGCATAGAATTGTTAGCTTGTAATTTAGGGTTAAAATATATTAATAACATGTATTCATACATTTAGATTTTAGGATTTTTTTGATTGCCCAAACATATTTTGATCAAATTATGGCTTTTAAGTATCAATTAAAAAAAATATATTCTTGATTCTTATTCTATGGATGTTTTCAAACAAAACCTTGCCTTTAATTACATGAAAACTTTGTATGGCTTATGATTTGTGTTTGTTAGGTTTCAATTTGAATGTTCATTATGTTCTTGGTATTTGATATATTTTTGTCTGAAATTTTTATGTTTTTGTGTTTTTTTTTTAAATTCTGATATGTTTTTTGGTTTAATTGTTTGTTTTGCTTTAGTTTCGAGTTAAACCATTATTCTCAAATTGGTTCAGGGTTAAACCACTGTTTTCAAGTGAACCATATTAGTTTTGTTTTAGGTTAGGTACTATAGCTTTGTTTCGTTGATTTTTTTTTTTGCTAAGAAATTTTTTGCTTAAAGAGGTTGTTTAACAAACACAACCTTAAACCTAATTTGATAATTTTATATAAATAATTTTTTTTTGCCACAGGCCCCAAATAAATTCCTAAAACTTCTAAAAAATTTCAAGTACCAATTAAAAATTATTTATGTTTCTCACATGTTTTTTTAATAATTATATTTAATATTACAACTATTAACTTATACTATAAAATGTTGACCTAATATTTAAATACCTTTTTTATTTGTCAAAATCTCAACATTTCTAAAAACAACATTTTTTATTTTAAAAAATACAAAATATATGTTTTATTTAGTGTGCATTTGGCCAAGTTTCTTAAAAGATAAAAATCATATTTTGGTTAAAAAATATATAAACATATGGTATGATTTAGGATTTGTTATATAAACACAAAAATTCAAAAAATATAGTTATATGCATTTTTTTTAATATGTAGTTTATTGAATTTATGAGACCTTGATCATTATTTCAATAACCCTAAAAAATTTAATTTATAAGAATTACTGGTCAACATTTTAGTTTAAATATTGGACCTACAAGTAGGCTAAAATTTAAATACCATAAATTGACTAAAAAATTTCCAGAATTATTTCAGGTATTCATCAATTTTAACTTGAGTATTTTTTACTATAATATACGAGTTGTGAAAAACTATTTTGCCTTCCAAGATAGGTAAACCTTATTAGGTGATTAATACTTAAAAATACATTTTTATCAAGTTTTTATATATCATTTTGCACTTGAAGTATCAAGAACTCCTTAACTAAAACATGTTTTATAATGACATATCTAATAATTTAAGATACCTTTAATTTCTAGTAAATGTTTATCTTAAATGCAGACCCATTATATAAATGAAATGATTGATTGATAAGTTGAAGTATTAAAATTGAAAGGATAAAGAGATGGTCAAATTTTCAAAAGAGATGCTGGTGTAATCCAAACTGAAACACTATTCGATAATTGGGTCATATCTAGAGTTGTAGATCTCAGATTTAGATCTACTTTATATGGATGGAAATGTAAGACATAGGCTTATAAATTTAATATAAAGGTATGTTTTAATAAGGTTGTTTTCAAGTCCAAATTGTAGCAAAAACAAAGAACTTTGAATCTGTCCCGCTGCCTACACATTGTTCAGTATTTAGCCTATATCTTGAGTTCTGGAAGTCCAAATGACCTCAATTTTTTTTCTTGGAAGTTGAGACAATTTCCTACAACTTTTATATGGAGGTCTGGTTCAAATTCTGACGTTATCAATGATATTTTATTTAGACACTTATCAATTACTCATCAAATCAATAGTTCCTAATTTTGGCCTATAAAAGGAAGCACTTGCCATACCTTTAGGTATCTTGGTTTTTAGATCAAGATAATGCTCTTTCTTTCTCTCTCTGTATTGCTTATGTTATGTTTTTATTAATATCAAGTTTATGTCTTTCATTTCATTTCCTTTACTTAGTTAACTTTTATCTTATTTATATTCTTATTTTGTTTATTTATTTTTCTTTCTTTCATTATGTTTAGTAAGTTTATTATGTCAAGGTAAAAAGGTTGCACTAATGGTGTAAACATAAGTATAGTGTAAACTTAATATGGACTTTAATGTTTGATATTAATATGTTCTGTATTTGTTATCTTGTTCACTCCGTAATACTAATATTAAGATAGATATCAAGACTTACTTAATACTTGCCCTCATCATGATTTTGAAATATGGAGATTGATTTCACATTTTTATGAAGGGTTAACATCTAGAGATAGACAAATAGTTGAATTAATGTGCAATAACCTATACTTGCAAACATACAACCTATACTTGCAAACATACAACCTTAGTTAGAGAAATCACCTAAATTTCAGTTGGAAGAGTGATAATAACAATGCACAAACTTCACAACCATCGTTTTAAGCACATTTTAATTTCTGAAATTCTTATGGATATGCACCTCCTTATACTTCACCTCCTAAAAGAAATCTTGAAGAAATATTGAATGCATTTATTGAAAAGCAAGAGACAATCAATATTAACTTGCTCGAAGCATAATAGATTTTAAAGATACTCTTGCAAAATTGACATCTACTATAAGTTTCTAAAAGAAAGGTAAGTTTCCATCTCAACCATAACAAAATCTCAAGGGGCAATACAATGCAAATGCAAGTAATTCTAGAAGCCAATACATAGATCGAGTCAAATCAGTCAGTACTCTTCATAATGGTAAGGTTATTGAAAAACTCAATGTTAAACCTTATGAGAAAGATGATGAGTTAATCTTTGAGGGTAAGGAAGGAGTTGAATCTAAAAATTGCAAAGAAAAGATTGATTCCCCACCTGCATTTCCATTTTCTTATGTCATGACCAAACAAAGAAAAATCAATCATAATTTTAAAATATTTGAAATTTTCAAACAAGTAAGGATCAATATACCTTTGTTGGATGCTATTAAACAGGTTCATTCATATGCTAAATTTTTGAAAGATATGTGCATTGTGAAGAGAAATATGAATATGAAAAAAAAAACCTTTTTAGCCAAATAAGTAAGTGTCATTCTTTAGAACAATAATGCTTTGAAATATAAAGGCCCTGGTTGTCCTATAATTTCTTACTTTATTGAAGAACATAAAATTAAAAGAGGCTTACTTGATCTTGGAGCTAGTGTGAATTTATTTCTATATTCAGTTTTTCAAAATCTCAATTTAGGTGAGTTAAAACTAACTTCTATAACTCTCTTGCTTGCCAATTGATCTGTAAAAGTGCCTAGAGAAATAGTTGAAGATGTGTTAATACAGGTCAATAAATTCATTTATCCCATGGATTTTATTGTCTTGGACATATAACTTATTAAAGCATATAATTCATTTTCTATTATTTTAGGATGTTTGTTTCTTGCAACTTTGAACGCATTGATTAATTGTAAGAATGGATTGATGAAGCTATCATTTGGAAATATGATGTTGGAAATGAATATTTTTAACATTTATAAGTAACCTGTAGATGATAATAATTTATAAAAATTAAATCATATTAAAGAATTAGTTTATGATAAACTTGAATCTACTTATTAAAGCATGTAATTCATTTCCTATTATTTTAGGATGTTTGTTTCTTGCAACTTTTAACGCATTGATTAATTGTAAGAATGGATTGATGAAGCTATCATTTGGAAACATGACGTTGGAAATGAATATTTTTAACATTTATAAGCAACCTGGAGATGATAATAATTTATAAAAATTAAATCATATTAAAGAATTAGTTTATGATAAACTTGAATCTACTTTAATTAAAATTGAGTTGGATGAATCTGAAGATTTGCAAATGATTTATTCTTAGGAAGAAATCACGAATGAAAAAGGCATAAAAAATATTGATGCAGATCTTTTATCAAGAGTGAGAATAGATTCAACATCCAACATCACATTAATCAATGATTACTTTCCTAATAAATCCTTACGTTCTCTTAGTTCAATGCTTTGGTTTGCTAAAAATATCAATTTTCTTGTTTTAGGATTTTTGCTAGCTCATTAGAATAACCAAGACAAAAGAAAGTTTTTGAGAGACGTGTAAAATTTTTATTGGGATGACCTTTTGACACAACAAAAAGATTGATGTCTTCTTCTAAGTGCAAAAGTGTCGAAGTAATAAATAACTCAGCAAGACCAGGGTCGAACCACAGGGAGGTTAATTGTACAAATTATAAACAACTATTATAAACAAAAGCAATAGTAACAATAACAACAACAACAACAGTAATAATAGTAACAATAATAATACTAATACTAGTAGTAGTAGTAGTAGTAGTAGTAGTAGTAGTAGTAATAACAATAATAAAGAAGAAAAATTGATGAGAACTTTGAGATGAAAAATTAAAGTAAGGATTAAACAACGATAACAAACAATGAGGTTAAAGGATCCACTAAAGGTATGTCAAATGAGTATAGTATAAATTCTTATTATTCAATTGAAAACCACACACGCAAAGGAGGTTTCAATCAGATTATAAATTGTTAACATGATTACATTAGTCATCTTATTCGATTAATGTTAATACTTGTAAATTTCATCAAGCATTCATGATGATAACTTATGTTAACAACAAATCAAGTTCCTTTCATAGCTCAGGTGTTGGTTATACCATACAGTATGGGCTATGAAAGTAACAAGCATATGTGTTACCAAGAGTTATACAACATAAATCAAGATTAGTCATTTAACAAGCAAAGTATTAAACAGTGAACAAAATAACAAATATAAAAGATGTTAGTATTAAACATTAAAGTCCATATTAAGTTTACACTATACTTATTTTTACACCATTAGTGTACCCTTTTCACCTTGACATAATTAACTTAGCTAGACATAATGAAAGAAAGAAAGAAAAATAAACAAAATAAGAATATAAATAAGATAAAAGTTAATTAAGTAAAGGAAAGGAAATGAAAGACATAAACTTGATATTAATGAAAGCAAAGCATGAGCAATACAAAAAAATACAAAGAGAGAAAGCAAGAGCATGATCTTGATCTGGACACCAAGATGCCGAAATGCATGGCAAATGCCTCCTTTTATAGGCCAAAATTAGGAACTATTGATTTGATGACTAATTGATGAGTAGGTGGCCAACCCTTAACTTAGTGACAATCCTTATCTTCTTTTGTCTTTCCAAAACATCATTGATGACATCAAAATTAGAGCCACTTGAAAACATGAAAGTTGTAGGAAATTATCTCAACATTCTTATGTAAACAATTAAGCTCATTTTGACTTCTAGAACTCCAGATATGACCAAAATACTGAACAGTGCTCGGGCTAGAGGATAGATTCGGGCTTCTTTGTTGTTGCAACAATTTGGACTTAAAAATGACCTTTGTAGATCTTGGGCTCCATATGAAAGTTGTAGGCTTGTGTCTTACCTTTCCATCCATATAAAGTAGACTTAAATCTGAGATCTATAGCTCCAGATATGATCCAATTACCAAATAGTGTTCTGGTTTGGATTGCACCTACATCTCTTTTCTAAGTTTGGTCATCTATTTGCCTTTGCAATTTAAGTTCTTAAAGTCATCAATCAATCCTTTCATTTATATGATAGACCTGTATTTAAAATGAATATTTGCTATAAATTAAAGGTATCTTATATTATTAGATAGATTATTATAAAATATGCTTTAGTTAAGGAGTTATTGATACTTCAAGTGCAAAATGATGATATAAAACCATTGATTAGTACTCAAAAGTGTATTTTTATCATGGTTTTATATCATCATTTTGCACTTAAAGTATCAATAACTCCTTAACTAAATTATGTTTTATAATAATATATCTAATAACATAAGATACCTTTAATTTGTGGTAAATGTCCATTTTAAATGCAGGCCTATCACATAAATGAAAGGATTGATCGATGACTTTAAGAACTTCATTTGCAAAGGTAAAGAGATGATCAAACTTAGAAAAGAGATGTCGGTGTAATCTCAACCAGAATACTGTTCGGTAATTGGGTCATATCTGGAGCTATAGATCTCAAATTTAGGTTTACTTTATATGGATGGAAAGGTAAGACATAGGCCTACAACTTTCACATGGAGCCCAAGATCTAAAAGGCTATTTTCAAGTCCAAATTGTTGCAACAACAAAGAAGTCTGAATGTGTCCTCCAGCCCGAGCACTATTAAGTATTTTGGCCATATATGGAGTTCTAGAAGTCAAAATGAGCTGAATGTTTTACACAAGAAAGCTGAGACAATTGCCTAGAACTTTCATGTTTTCAAGTGGCTCTAATTGTGATGTCATCAATGATGTTTTGGGCAGACAAGAGAAGATAAGGATTGTCACCAAGTCAAGGGTTGACCATGTACTCATCAATTAGTCATCAAATCAATAGTTCCCAATTTTGGCCTATAAAAGGAGGCATTTGCCATGAATTTAGGCATCTTGGTGTTCAGATCATGATCATGCTCTTGTTTTCTCTTTTTGTATTCTTTATGCTTTGTTTTCATTAATATCAAGTTTATGCCTTTCATTTCCTTTCTTTTGCTTTGTTAACTTTTATCTTATTTATGTTCTTATTTTGTTTATCTATTTTTCTTTCTTCCATTATGTCTATAAGTTAATTATGTCAAGGTGAAAAAGTTACACTAATGGTGTAAGAATAAGTATGGTATAAACTTAATATGGACTTTAATGTTTCATACTAACATGTTTTATATTTGTTATCTTGTTTACTCTTTAATACTTTGCTTGTTAAATGATTAATCTTAATTTATGTTGTATAACAATTGGTATAACAAATGCTTGACACTTTCATAGCTCATAATGTATGGTATAACCGACACCTGAGCTTTGAAAGGAATTTGATTTGTTGTTAACATAAGTTATAATCATGAATGCTTGATGAAATTTACAAGTATTAGCATTAATTGAATAAGATGACTGATGTAATCATGTTAACAATCTATAATCTGATTGGAACCTCCTTTGTGTATGGTTTTCAATTGAACAATAAGAGTTCATACTATATGACATGACAAAGAGATTGATGTCTTCTCCCAAGTGCAGGAGTGTCAAAGTAATAAATAACCTAGTAAGACCGGGGTCGAACCACAGGGAGGTTATTGTATAAATTATAAATAACAACAATAGAACGACAACAATAATAACAATAATGACAACAATAATAGTAATAACAGCAATAATGATAATAATAAGGATAATAATAATAATAATAATAATAATAATGACAATAATAATAATAATAATACTAGTAGTAGTAGTAATAAAGAAAGAGAAGAAGATGATGATGATGAGAACTTGGAGATAGAATATTAATGTAAGGATTAAACAGTGATAATAACAAATGTCAAGGTTAGAGGTTCTACTAATGGTATGTCAAACAAGTATAGTATGAACTCTTATTGTTCAATTGGAATCCACACATAATGGAGGTTCCAATCAGATTATAGATTGTTAACATGATTACATTAGTCATCTTATTCAATTAATGCTAATACTTGTAAGTTTCGTCAAGCATTCATGATTATAACTTATGTTAACAACAAATCAAGTTCCTTTCATATCTCAGGTGTCGGTTATACCATACAGTACGGGGTATGAAAATGCTAGGCATTTGTTGTACCAATTGTTATACAACATAAATCAAGATTAGTCATTTAACAAGCAAAGTATTAAAGAGTGAACAAGATAACAAATATAAAACATGTTAGTATCAAACATTAAAGCCCATATTAAGTTTTGTGTACAAATCAAAGGACTAATTCCTTTTATATCAGTTATGGTCCATCCCAATGCATTTTTGTGCTTTTTCAGAGTTTGTAATAACTTACCTTCTTAATGTGCATTAAGTTTGGAAGAGAGTATTACTGGAAAAGTTTCATTTTCTCCCAAAAATGAGTATTTCAGATTGGATGGCAATGACTTCAAATTAGGTTTGGGTGGTTGAACACTTGAAGGTATGGATTTAATTGATCGTGGTGGCAATTCCTCAATCTGTGGCCTCCAATTACTTGTCTTTGACTCTTTCTAAAAAGAAATCATTTGCAAATCATCAGATTCATCAATCTCAATTTCACTAGAAGTGGTTGGAAATTGATCATGAATTAATTTTTCAGTAAAGTCCACTTCCTATAAATCATTATCATCTCTAGGTTCCTTGCAAATGTTGAAAATATTCATTTCCAATATCATGTTTCCAAATGATAGCTTCATCAGTCCATTCTTACAATTAATCAATGCGTTAGAAGTTGCAAGAAACGGACGTCTTAAAATAACAGGAAATGAATTACATGCCTCAACAGGTTGTGTGTCCAAGACAACAAAATCCACAAGATAAATGAATTTATCGACTTGTACTAACACATCTTCAATTATTCCTCTAGGCACTTTTATAGATTTATGAGCAAGTAAAAGAGTTATAGAAGTTGGTTTTAACTCACCTAGATTGAGACTCTGAAAAACTGAATATGGAAGTAAATTCACACTAGCACCACGATCAAGTGAGGCTCTTTCAATTTTATGCTCTCCAATAAAGCAAGAAATTGTAGGACAACCAGGGACTTTATATTTCAAAGCATTATTGCTCTGAAGAATAACACTTACTTGTTCGGCTAGAAAGACTTTCTTTTTCACATTCAGTTTCCTCTTCACAGTGCACAGATCTTTCAAAAATTTAGAATAGGAAGGAATCTGTTTAATAGCATTCAGCAAAGGTATACTGATTCTTACCTGTTTGAAAATTTCAAAGATTTCAGAGTTGTGATTGACTTTCCTTTATTTGGTCATGACTTGAGGAAATGGAAGTGCTGGCGGAGAATCAGTCTTTTCTTTGCAATTTTCAGGTTCAACCTCTTCCTTAACCTCAGAGATTGACTCATCATCTTTCTCATAAGGTTCAAGAGAGGGTTTTTCAATAACCTTACCATTGCGAAGAGTAGTAACTGATTTGACTTGATCCATGTGTTGGCTTCCAGAACTACTTGCATTTGCATTGTATTGCCCCTTGGGATTTTATTGTGGTTGAGAAGGAAACTTACCTTTCTCTTGGAAATTAAGAGCAGATGTTAATTTTGCAAGAGTATCTTTAAAATCTGTCATGTTTTGAGCAAGTTGAGTATTGATTGTCTCTTGCTTTTCAATGAATGCATGCAATGTTTCCTCAAGATTTCTTCTAGGAGGTGGAGCATAAGGAGGTGCATAACCATGAGAATTTTGGAAATTATGATGTACTTGAAATGGTGGTTGTGAAATTTGTTCATCACTCTTCTAGCTAAAATTTGGATGATTTCTCCAACCAGAGTTATATGTTTGTGAGTATGGGTTATGGTTGGCCCTTTGAAAACTGTTTAAAGCATGAGCTTGTTTATGGAGACATTCCATAAAAGAAGGCAAGGTTGGACAATTATCGGTTGAGTGTTCATTTGTTTCACATATTTGACATGCAATGTTTTCAACAAATTTTAATTGACCACTCTTTTTCAATTCTAGTGCCTCGATTTTTCTAGCTAAAGATGCAAACTTGGCTTGAAGGTCATGATCTTCTTTAAGGTTGTACATACCTCCACTAGATGTATGAGGTTGAGTTTTACTCGGTGCCTCATAAGTACCCGCGGTGTCCTAATTTTGAGCATTTTCAGCTAACAAGTCTAAGTACTCCATTGCTTCATCAGGGTCTTTGTTTTCAAAAGTTCCATTGCACATCAAATCAACCATTTGCCTATCTTTAGGTGTTAACCCTTCATAAAAATGTGAAACTAATCTCCATGTTTCAAAACCATGATGAGGGCAAGTACTAAGTAAGTCTCGATACCTATCCCAACATTGGTAAAATGTTTTCCTTGGTTTTTAAGTGAAAGTGGTGTTTTGTCTTTTGAAAGAGTTTGTTCTATGAGATGGGAAAAACGTTTTTAAAAACTGTTGTTGCATTTCATCCCAAGCACGAATGGATCCTGATCTCAAATTTTGTAGCCATGTTTTAGCTTTATCTTTTAATGAAAAAGGAAAAAGCTTTAATCTGATGGTGTTCATGCTACAATTTAGATTATTATATGTATTACAGACCTCCTCAAATTCCCTTAAATGCAAGTATGGATTTTCCAATTCTAAACCATGAAAAGAAGGTAAAAGTTGGATAATGTCTGGTTTAAAATTAAAATGAGATGCATCAGGAGGAAAAACTATGCATGATGGTGCACTTGTTCTTGTTGGATTCATGTGGTCTCTAAGTGTTCTAGCACGGTTATTCTCATTATTCTCATTATGAAGTGATTGATTATCTTCTTCAGCCATATTTTCTGAAAATGATGAGAATACCCTACAAAGTCTACCACTTGATGTACGTGACCACACGCTCATGCGCGTGAAGGAATAGAATAAAAGGAAAAGGAAAACAAGAGAAGAAGAAACAAGAGAAAAGAAACAAAGTTATATACAAGAAAAGTGAAAAGAGAAAATAAAATAAAAATTATAATTTATCCAAAATTTACCTCCCCAGCAACGACACCAAAAACTTGACACGACAAAGAGATTGATGTCTTCTCCCAAGTGCAGGAGTGTCGAAGTAAAAAATAACCTGGCAAGACCGGGGTCGAACCACAGGGAGGTTATTGTATAAATTATAAATAACAACAATACAACGACAACAATAATAACAATAACAATAACAATAACAATAATGACAACAATAATAGTAATAACAACAATAATAATAATAATAAGGATAATAATAATAACAATAATAATAATAATAATACTAGTAGTAGTAGTAATAAAGAAAGAGAAGAAGATGATGATGATGAGAACTTGGAGATAGAATATTAATGTAAGGATTAAACAGTGATAATAACAAATGTCAAGGTTAGAGGTTCTGTTAATGGTATGTCAAACAAGTATAGTATGAACTCTTATTGTTCAATTGGAATCCACACATAATGGAGGTTCCAATCAGATTATAAATTGTTAACATGATTACATTAGTCATCTTATTCAATTAATGCTAACACTTGTAAGTTTCGTCAAGCATTCATGATTATAACTTATGTTAACAACAAATCAAGTTCCTTTCATAGCTTAGGTGTCGGTTATCCCATACAGTATGGGCTATAAAAGTGCCAAGCATTTGTTATACTAATTGTTATACAACATAAATCAAGATTAGTCATTTAACAAGCAAATTATTAAAGAGTGAACAAGATAACAAATATAAAACATGTTAGTATCAAACATTAAAGCCCATATTAAGTTTATACCATACTTATTCTTACACCATTAGTGTATCCTTTTCACCTTGGCGTAATTAACTTAGCTAGACATAATGAAAGAAAGAAAAATAGATAAACAAAATAAGAACATAAATGAGATAAGAGTTAACAAAGCAAAGGAAAGGAAATGAAAGGCATAAACTTGATATTAATGAAAACAAAGCATAAAGAATACAAAGAGAGAAAACAAGAGCATGATCTTGATGTGGACACCAAGATGCCTAAATGCATGGCAAGTGCCTCCTTTTATAGGCCAAAATTGGAAACTATTGATTTGATGACTAATTGATGAGTAGATGGCCAACCCTTGACTTGGTGACAATCCTTATCTTCTATTGTCTACCAAAGACATCATTGATAACGTCAAAATTAGAGCCACTTGAAAACATAAAAATTCTAGGCAATTGTCTAAGCTTTCTTGTGTAAAAAATTCAGCTCATTTTGACTTCTAGAACTCCAGATATGGCAAAAATACTGAACAGTACTCTGGCTGGAGGACAGATTCGGGCTTCTTTGTTGTTGCAACAATTTGGACTTGAAAATGGCCTTTTTAGATCTTGGGCTCCATAGGAAAGTTGTAGGCCTATGTCTTACCTTTCCATCCATATAAAGTAGACCTAAATCTAAGATCTATAGCTCCAGATATGACCCAATTACCGAATAGTGTTCCGGTTTAGGTTGCACCGACATCTCTTTTCTAAGTTTGATCATCTCTTTGCCTTTGCAATTGAAGTTCTAAAAGTCATCGATCAATCCTTTCATTTATGTGATAGGCCTGCATTTAAAATGGACATTTACCACAAATTAAAGATATCTTATATTATTAGATAGATTATTATAAAACATACTTTAGTTAAGGAGTTATTGATACTTCAAGTGCAAAATGATTATTATTATTACTACTATTGTTGTTGTTACTATTATTGTTGTTATTGTTATTATTGTTGTTGTTGTATTGTTGTTAGTTATAATTTGTACAATAACCTCCCTGTGGTTCGACCCTAGTCTTGCCAGGTTATTTATTACTTCAACACTCTTGCACTTGGGAGAAGACATTAATCTTTTTGTCGTGTCAACCATGATAAAAATACACTTTTCAATACTAATCACACCCCCCAACTAGCTTATTACTAGTCCCTAGTAATCAAAATATTAAAATAGAAAAATAATTTGTAACTTTCAAAAAGCAAGGTATTCATCATTTAACTTCCATTACTCTATTCAGATAAACAAACTCTTGTTAAATTTATATACTTGCTTAATACCTCTTAACAAGATATTCATAAACCTTTCTTTTATGCTCAATATATCAACACATAATTATGAGGCTTTTCTTGGAAGAAAACAAAATTTTTGTTCTAATGTTTAAGGTTAACTTCCTTGGGTTGAGATTATTATTTTTATCTTCTTCTTTTTTTCTTAATATATATGTACATATAATTTAAAACACCATGGATCTTTAACCCATGTAACGAGCTTTCAGCTAATGACTCCCAAACCAGTTGGGCTTAGGGCATTAGGTGTTAGGACACCCCTACGAGCTTAGTAACTCGGGTCGCAAATACTGATATATAGATAGTGCTATATTTGATTCTCTTAAACTTTTCTCCTCAACCCATATAACAAGTGTTGGGCCAATAGCTCCCAAGTCAGTTGACTTTAGGGTATTAGGTGTTAAAACACCCCTTTGGGCTTAATTGCTTAGGTTAGGGAGGTTACGAAACCAAACTTATCTATATTTTTATTATTATCTTTTTTTTCTTTTTCTTTTTTTTTTAATTATATACTACCCCTTTCTCTTAGTTGTTACTTTTAACAAAAGAACATATATAATGTAATAATCCAATATGCAACCCATAATCATATGTTGAAGTGTGTGTGTAAATTAGGGTTTAAAAATATATGTTAAATAAGTATATGAGCAGAATTAAGTGATAACAATGCAAGAGATTGTAAATCTGAATATTTCAAGAAGTATTATGATAGACCTTGTTACGAATGATTACTAAGATGTTTCTAAAGAGTCATAAAAGATTCTCCCTACTCTGCCATCATAATAACAACCATTTTGCACATACTTTATGAAATAGAAAACACAATTTTTTATTTTTAGCTACTACCCTCTCCCCCAACTAAAACAAGACATTGTCCTCAATGTTTAAAAGTAGAAAAATAGAGTATAGAAGATATCACCTTAAATAACAAACACTAGCAAACCTAAAACACACTGAAACAAATATAAGTAACAACAAAACACAATAATAAAACTAAAAGACACAAAGATTCACAAATGAAGGCTCAAATCCAATTTAAGCCTTTTACGACTTTCCTTGGTTGACCAATTTATACGACTCATGGAAGGATCAATTATAGGAATGAAAGATTGTAGTTGGTCAATCAATTATTTAGCAGTAGCAGCAGAGATTATGATTTGTCGTGTAAAAGATGTTAGAAATTCTTGTTCCACAGCGTGATCAAGAAAAGATAACAACTGGTAAGGCAATGAAGGCATCAGTATGGTTAAACATTGCATTCATTCGAGCAGACAATGTGGAGACTTGAAGTTCCTCTCCAATTATTTTTCCAATAATGTCCCCTTGTGCCAAAGCTTCGGGGATGACCCCCAAAACTTGACTACCTCCTAAACATGCAGCTATTGACACACCTCCTATTAACCCAAGCTGCCTCCCCCATATACTAAATGAATCTTTCTCTCAGCTAGCATTTGACTAAGATGATTTGCTGATTCAAAAAACTCATTTTCTTTTGCAGGACTAGATCCATCGAAAACACAAATATTTCTTATGTGATGACCTGAGAAACTTGCCATTTATACACACTTTAGTATTTGTTGAATGTATGGGTTGAGTAGAAATGAAAGGAAGGAAAAGAGGGTTTTATAGATGAAAAATTAGAAAGACAATCATACCACCTATATGTAGGCCAACTAAAGTCTCACACTCTCTCTCGCTCTCTATTTATTTACTTTTGAAAAAGCATGTGTATGTATAGGTAGTTGTGATTGTGGCTCACATCTTTCCTTGATTTTACGTCCAAGAATGGCTTAAACTGGCATAGGCTTCCCATCCAGTTTTCTTAAAAACTGGCAAACAAGGTCTTTTTAGTTAGATTCCCAAGACTAAGTTGATCATGTTCTTTATGAAATAGTGGCCATAAATCATGAATTGCACGATGCACATCTCCACTAAGATGCGTCTTAGGAGTTAATATAAGATTATCTAAAAACTCCTTACTCAGGCCATCTTTAATGAATTGTATTTTATCTTCACTGTTTATAGATATCATTCCTAAAGAACGATATTGTGCATTACAAGTCCATCTAGCACATCGATGATAGACTTTCAGTCGTTTTACACTACGTTTCTTTGCAAAAGTGCTTTCACCTGTTCTAGGCATGTATGAAATGAGGGAATTCAAGGACTCACCTGATAATCGGACCTTTGCTTCAATCAACCAGTGAATATCTTTAGGAATTCCATGATTCATTAACAATCTCAATCTTCCACATCTAGCATAATAAATTTTTGTAATTGCATTTTGAGGCAGAGCGAGAAAAACCTTTTTCAATTTTTCAAGAGTAGTGTCCATTTTCAAATGAGAAATGGAAGAGAGATTCAAAAAATTGCACAAAAATATACACAGATATCAATTATTATGGGAAACTGAAAGAATCGACTTAAGTCACAGAGTACCATTATCCACTATTTGACTAAGGTAAGAGAAACTAACAAAAATCACTAAAAAAAACACAAAAACAATGTGAGAAAAACAAAATAATTAACCTTTATCTACAAGATCATTCAAACCAATTGATTCATTTTCACTAGAAAAATTATCAAAGTAAGCTTTCAAACGATGTCCATTTTCTTTAAAAGCATTGTCATTCATTGAATTCTCAATATTACAGGCCCTATAAGGATTGTTCTATCTTGATCTTAGCTCTCTAGGAAATGAATAGAGTTGAGAATTATAAAACAAAACTTTTTTATCAGTATCAACTTTTTGACAATTTTCACAAGTTTTGCAGAATGCATGCGTGTCCTTGAATATGGTGGGCAAAAAAATCCATTTTGAAAGATTTTTGCAGCTGTCTTTTTTTATGAGAAACAACTTCCATATGCTTCAGAATGACAAAGTTTAATGACACTACTTACCTCATTGTCAGGAATGAATCTTTGAAATATTTGATCGGGACAATATTTGAATAATTTAGGGTCATCACAATAAAAATTCTTCACTTCGTTTAAAAACTTTTCTTTGTCTTAGGTACTCCAATTAGCTGGCAAATCTCCTAAAGCAAGAAAATTGATATTTTTATCATACCAAGGCATTGGACTAAGAGAAAGTAAAGATTTGTTAGGAAAGTAATCATCAATTGGTGTGATGTTAGATGTCGAATCTGTTGTCACTATTGATAAAAGATCTGCATTCAGATGTTGTTTGTGTTTTTCATCTATGTATCCATATGGGGCTTGTGATATCGAGAATCTAAAGAATGACAATGTTTTCAAGGTAAATAGACATCATTTGAAAGTTTACTTTGACAATTTTTCAGTTGAAAATGACTATACTGAATTGGGTGATCTTGCATATAAAGATTGATTTTTTTCCTCACATTGTTTTTGTGTTTTTTTTAAGTTATTTTTGCTAGTTTCTCTTACCCTGGTCAAATGGCAAACAACGGTACTCCGTGACTTAAGTCGGTTCTTTTAGTTTGCCATAGTAATTGATATCTGTGTATATATTTATGCAATTCTTTGAATCTTACTTCCAATTCTCATTTGAAAATGGACATCACTTTTGAAAAATTAAAAAAGTATTTTCCTGCTCTGCCTTAAAATGCAATTATAAAAATTTACTGTATTAGATGTGCAAGATTGAGGTTGTTAATGAATTATGAAATTCTTAAAGATATTCAATGTCTAATTGAAGCAAAGGTCTGATTATTAGATGAGTCCTCTAATTCCTTTATTTCACTCATACTTGGAACATGTAAAAGCACTTCTGTAAAGAAACATCATGCAAAATGATTGAAAGTCTGTCATCGATATGCTAGATGGATTGTGATGCATAATGTCATTCTTTTAAAATGGTATCTATAAATCATGAAGATAAAATACAATTCATTAAGGATGGCCTGAGTAAGGAGTTTTTAGATAATCTTCTATTAACTCTTGAGATGCATCCTAGCAAAGATGTGCATCGTGCAATTCATGATTTATGACCTCATTTTCATAAAGAACATATTGACTTAGTGTTGGGAATCTAACTAAAAAAACCCTGTTTGTCAGTTTCTAAGAAGACTAGATGGGAAGCCTATTCTCGACCCATATAGGGCGTTTAAGCCATTCTTAGACGTAAAACCAAAGGAAGATATGAGCCACAATTACAATTACCTATACATTACATGCTTTTGTAAAAATAAATAAATAAAGAGAGAGTGTATGTGTGTGAGAGAGACTCTAACTAGCCCACATATAGGTATTGATTAATTGATTAATTGAGGTTATAAATCTATCGTATTGATTAATTGTAGGATTGGATTGATAAAGCTATCATTTGGAAACATGACCTTGGAGATGAATATTTTTAACATTTGCAAGCAACTTAGAGATGATAATGATTTATAAGAAGTAGATCATATTAACGAATTAATTTATGATCAACTTGAGTATACTTTTAAGTAAAAATAAGTTGGATGAATATGAAGATTTGTAAATGATTTATTCTAAGGAAGAAATCACGGATGAAAAACAGACCAAAAATGTTGATGTAGATCTTTTGTCAAAAGTGACAACAAATTTGACAACTGACATCACATCAATCGATGATTATTGTCCTAATGAATCCTTACTTTCTTTTAGTCCAATGCCTTAGTATGATAAAAATATCAATTTTCTTGCTTTAGGAGATTTGCCAACTGATTAGAGTAACCAAGACAAAGAAAAGTTTTTGAACGAAGTGAAGAACTTTTAGTGGGATGACCCTAACTTATTCAAATATTGTCTCGATCAAATATTTCAAAGATTTATTCCTGACAATGAGGTAAGTAGTGTCATTAACCTTTGTCATTTTAAAGCATGTGGGAGTTATTTTTCATAAAAAAACAGCTATAAAAATATTTTAAAATGAATTTTACTGGCCCACCATGTTCAAGGACATACATGCATTCTACAAAACTTGTAAAAATTGCCAAAAAGTTGATATTGGTTAAAAAATTTTGTTTTATAATTCTCAACTCCATTTATTTCCTAGAGAGCTAAGATCAAGATGGGGCAGTCCATTTATTAAAAAATATGTGTATCCATGTGGGACCTTTGATATTGAGAATTTAATGAATGATAATGTTTTTAAGGAAAATGGACATCATCATTTAAAAGCTTACTTTGATAATTTTCCAAGTGAAAATGAATCAACTAGTTTGAATGATCTTGTAGATAAAGGTTGATTATTTTGTTTTTCTCACATTGTTTTTGTGTTTTTTTTTTAGTGATTTTTGCTAGTTTCTCTTACCCAGTCGAATGGCAAACAACGGTAATCCATGACTTAAGTCGGTTCTTTCAGTTTCCTATAATAACTAATATCTGTGTATATATATGTGCAATTCTTTGAATCTCTCTTCGAATTCTCATTTGAAAATGGACATTAATCTTGAAAAATTAAAAAAGTATTTTCCCGCTTTGCCTCAATACAATTACAAAAATTTACCGTGCTAGATGTGCAAGATTGAGGTTGTTAATGAATCATGGAATTCCTGAAGATATTTGTTGGTTATTGAAGCAAACGTCTGATTATTAGGTGAGTCCTCAAATTCCTTCATTTCATACATGCCTAGAATAGGTAAAAGCACTTTTGCAAAGAAACGTAGTGTAAAACGACTGAAAGTTTGTCATCGATGTGCCAGATAGACTCGTAAGGCACAATGTCATTTTTTAGGAATGATATCTATAAACCATGAAGATAAATGATCTAATCATATTATTCGATAGTTTCACCAATATTTACCTAATGTTTTGTCCATGTTTTATATGTAAAATGCCTTGATATTCTTTGTTATATGTTTTGAAGGCACTATTGGATGAAAAATGCAAAAAGGAGTAAATTGGAGATAATTGGCAGATTTTATGTTCAGTCGATGTTTTGTGTAGAGCGGGAGTTCTAGAGATCGAAATGAAGTGAATCTAGTGGCACTACAAAGCTAACATCCATACTTTTCTGAAAATGTAATGCAAGAAAAATAAAAGGAGGAAGATCATGGAAATCACATCCTTTAAGGTCAAAACTTGCATTCTACCACTATTGACCTTTGTCTATTCAAAATTCAATATCTAGAGCTATAAAAGTCCAATTTATAAAAACTTAATTTTTTTGGATTCCTGACTCAAAGGTCGGTAAATGCTCAAAATTTCATCCAAAAAAAATGTTATATAAGGGAGATATGATTTTTCAAAGATGACAACTGAATTCTGCCAACAATCGGGTTTCGTGAAGAAATGAGTCCAAATTACGTTTTGAAGCTTCTAAACCGACATCAAAATTTTTATATCAGCAATTTAGCTCCTCTAAGTTAGAGTTTGAAGATTTCATGCAAGGATATTTCTCTTTTTCAGGAAAAATAGCTATTAAAGTACTTATGTCAATTGTCAACTTAAGGGAGGACTATTTTGTAAATTATGAACTAGGGTTTCTTAGCATATAAAAAGAAAGAGAGAGAGGAGAGAAGGGGGGCAGCAGCCAGAAGTTAAGAAACACAAATTCTCTCCTCTACAAACCCAAAAAAAAAATCATGCTCTCTTCATTCTTTAAGAGTAGTTGTTCAATAGTTATGCAAGGCTAACCTCTTTTCTTGGCTGCAAGGACACAATAAACTTTCAAATTTCAAGAACCGTGAGATTTATTCTTCCTTTTATTTTCAGTTTATAGTATGAATGAGTATGATTGTTTTCCTATGCATATTTTCTATGATTGTTGTTGATAATTGCTAGAGCGGAACTCTAAGTTATTATTGTGAACAATTTATTGCTAAGTTTGATATCAAAACCGGAGTTGTGATGTATGAACTTGTGAAGCAACTAAGCTTGATAATTGTGGCGGAACTACATAATTTATATTTTTCTAGTTCTTAGGGTTGCCATTGAACTAAATCATTGATGCGAACATTGTGATTATTTGTTGGTTAGGGTTAGTTATACGGTGGATCCATTAATTAACCAACATTAAAAAAAGATAAAAATTCAGAATATAAATTATAGTTTTATTTCAAGGATTGGTTCTAATTTTCGTTGGTGGATGTGTGCTTGCAACGAAGGTTTGTTTTCTTGATAAATTTCGATTTCAATTGATTTTGTTTGCTAGTTTAATTTCTTCCATAGTTTAGATCATCACAAATCAAAACCCCCCAATTGCATAACGTATAGCATAAAAATCTGAACTAAATCTTTCTTATGGGATCAACCCCTTGCTTGCTCTATACTATCTTTTGTGTTGTGTTTTAAGATAGGGTAATTGATTTGTGCGACCACGACATCGTAACAAATTTTGGCATCGTTGCCTGGGAAGTAATTTTAGTTGATTCTTGTGCTTATATTATTATTTTTAGTTGCTATGATTTTTTATTTATATTTCTAAAAATAAAAGAAACAGAATCTTTGCTTACTACGGTACTGTTTATTTGCGGTGGCGATACTGTTCAAAATAGAATTGTTTGTGGAATTAGGTTTTGGCTTCTCCTTTCCTAAAGAAAAATGACTTTCGGAACAAGACTAGTACTATACCACTAGCCCTATCCTATTGAGGCCAAATTCCATTGTTTTTTAAGATTTTAAGGCAGTTTTAGTTTTCTAACGTAGGATTTTCGTACAATTTACATTGTTTTTGATCTTTTGAGTGGTTGGTTTCTTTTGAGTTTTCTTGATGATTTATGCTAGTAACATGTTCTACTAATCAAAGTCAAGTGCAACTGGTTTTTGAAATAGAAAAAACTTTACGCAGGTTACAAAAGGAAGCTCATCTCAACACCATGGCTATTGCACAACAACAAACACTCAAGGAGCTTGCTGCTCTTAACATGGAAAATCAGCCACTATGCATAAACATCGACAATAATGTAAACTTTGAGCTTAAATCTGGTTTTAGACATTTGTTACCAACATTTAATGGTCTTGCAAGAGAAGATCCTCATACTCATCTCAAGGAGTTCCATATGGTTTGTGTTGGCATGAAACCAAATGGAGTTGATGAAGAACAAGTTAAGTTGAAAGCTTTCCCTTTCTCTTTAAAAGGGGCAGCAAAGGCATGACTTTTCTCTATTCTCCTAAGATCTATTAGAACTTGGAATGACATGAAGAAGATTTTCCTTGAGAAGTATTTCCCAGCATCTCGAGTTGCCAACATAAGGAAAGAAATATGTAGGATTTGACAATCTCATGGAGAGACACTCTCCGAGTATTGGGAAAGATTTGAGCAACTATGCATTCAATGCCCTCATCATCAAATACCCGATCAGCTGCTTATTTAATATTTTTATGAAGGATTGATGCCTACTGACCGTAGTATCATTGATGCTACAAGTGGAGGCGCATTGGTGGATAAGACACCCGAGGCTACATGACAATTGATCTCAAACATGGCAGCTAACTCAAAACAGTTTGACACTCGTGGAGACTTCTCTAACAAACGAGTAAATGAGGTAAGTATTTCTAACCTTGAAAATAAAGTTAATGATCTTACTTCTCTTGTTTGTTCTTTGGCTTATGGAAATGTGCAATAGGTGAAAGTTTGTAGCATATGCTCCTCACAAGGACATGCTTCAGATATGTGCCCAACAATGCAAGAAGATTACATTGAACAAGCTCATGCAATTGATGGAGCATTCAATGGACAGTCCTAGCATAAATACGATCCCTTTTTCAACATGTACAATCCCGGATGGGGAGTTCATCCCAACTTACGCTATGGCAACCCATCCCAACAAGGCAATTAAGGACGACAATTCCATCCCCATGGATTTCAGCCCCAATAGAATTATCAAGCAAGACAACCCCCTCCATTTACAAACTCCAATGTTACGGGGTCGTCATCCATTGATGATCTTCGTGAGATGATGAAAGCTTTGGCTTCTAATACTGTTACCTTGTAACAAAATGTCATGTCTTTTCAATAGGAAATAAGGTCAAGTATTCACAACTTGGAGAAGCAAATGGAGCAAGTAGCTTCAAGTGTAAGGAAATTGGAGGCACAAATAAATGGAAAATTGCTCTCCCAAGCATTGAATCCAAAAAAGAATGTTAATGCGATCACGCTGAGAAGTGGAAAAGAACTTGAAGAGAAAAGGTCAAAACAAATTGAGATGGAGGAAGAAGAAGAGATAGAAATTGAATTGAGTACAAAGAAGGAACATCATCCTCCTTCACAAACTAAAACATCGATCAACACTCCAAAGGTAACTCCTCACTCAATGAATTCTAGTTTTAAAACAATTCCACCCTTTCCTGTGAGTTCTTCTAGGTCAAATAAAAAGAGATTTTAGAGATTTTCAAGAAAGTAGAACTCAACATTCCTTTGCTTGATGCTATCAAGCAAATTTCCAAGTATGCTAAATTTTTAAAGGAGTTGTGTACTACCAAGAGAGCTTTCAAATTGAAAGGTCATGAAATGGTAAGTATAGGTGAAGTTGTGTCTACTGTTGTTCAAAAAAATATGCCTTTGAAGCAAAAGGACCCAGGTGCGTTTACTATCCCATGTGTTATTAGTAATGCTAGTTTCAAGAGGGCCTTGTATGATTTAGGTGCATCCATTAGTGTTATGCCCAAACATGTTTATGATTCTCTTAGTCTTGAGCCTTTGCATAAAACTAGCATTGTAATACAACTTGCGGATCGTAGTTTGGTTTACCCACTTAGTATGATAGAGGATGTCCTAGTCAAGATTGATACTTTGGTTATTCCATGTGACTTTTATATTCTTTATATGGAACATGATTCTTGTGATTCATCAACCAGCACTCTTATATTGTTTGGAAGACTATTCTTGAAAACTGCCAACACAAAGATTGATTGTGGTAAGGATACCTTGTCTATAGAGGTAGGAGATGAAAAAATTGAATTCAATTTTCATGATGCAATGAAATATCCTTATATCAATGTTTATTCTATCACATGTTATGACCAAATTGATAAGTGTGTGCAGCAAGTTCATGATTTTGATTGTGAAGACGGATTAAACATAGCTTTGAGTTATGGCTATGATTTCACCAAGATAGAAGAGATGGAGAGGCACATATGTGTTCCCCAAAACATGCACGAATCAGTATTGGCCTTATAAGCTTTACAAATCATCCCTCATGGTAATGTCTTTATTGATTTATTACTCTCACATAAAAAGCTTTTGCCATCTTTTTTACAGGCCTCCAAGTTAGAATTAAAACCTTTGCCCGATAATTTGAAGTATGTATTCATTGGCGACAACAATACACTTCTCGTTATCATAGCAAAAGGTTTGACATGTATACAAGAGGAGAAACTTGTGAAGTTGTTGTGTGACCACAAGACGGCCATTGGATGGACTTTAGCTAACATCAAAGGCATTCGTCCCTCAATGTGTATACATCACATATTATTGGAGGACAACGCTAAACCAACAAGGAAAATGCAAAGGAGGTTGAACCCACCTATGATGGAGGTAGTGAAAGCTAAAATTTTAAAACTGTTAGATGCAGGAGTCATTTACCCCATCACTGATAGTAAATGGGTGGCGCCAATCCATGTGGTGCCTAAAAAGACCGGAATCACGTTGGTGAAAAACAAAAATAATGTGCTCATTCCTACTCGCATCTCGAGTGGATGGAGAATGTGTGTTGATTACAGAAACTCAATCTTTCTACACGCAAAGATCATTTACCATTACCATTCATAGATCAAATGCTTGAACGCCTAGCAGGTCTTTTTATTGCTTTCTTGATGGATATAGTAGATACAATCAGATTGTTATTAATCCCAAGGATCAAGAAAAAACTACTTTTACATGTTCATTTGGTACATATGCATATAGTAGAATGCCTTTTGGTCTTTGTAATTCTCCTGCAACTTTTCAAAGATGCATGATGAGTATTTTTTCTGACTATGTTGAAAGAATAATCAAAGTTTTTATGGATGATTTGATGATGTATGTGATTCTTTTGATAAATGTCTAGAAAATTTATCTTTGATCCTAAAAGGTGCATTGAAACAAACCTAGTCTTTAACTATGAAAAGTGTTATTTTATGGTAGAACAAGGAATAGTTCTTGGGCATGTTGTGTCTTAACGTGGATTACAAGTGACACGACGAAAAGATTGATGTCTTCTCCCAAGTGCAGGAGTGTCGAAGTAGTAAATAATCCAGCAAGACCGGGGTCGAACCATAGGAAGGTTATTGTACAAATTATAAATAACAATAATACAACAATAACAATAATAACAATAACAACAATAATAACAATAATAATAACAATAATAAAGAAGAAGAAGGAGATGAGAACTTTGAGATGAAATATTAAAGTAAGGATTAACAATGATAATAACAAATGTCAAGGTTAGAGGTTCCACTAATGGTATGTCAAACAAGTATAGTATAAACTCTTATTATTCAATTGGAAACCACACATAAAGGAGGTTCCAATCAGATTATAGATTGTTAACATGATTACATCAGTCATCTTATTCAATTAATGCTAATACTTGTAAATTTCATCAAGCATTCATGATTATAACTTATGTTAACAACAAATCAAGTTCCTTTCATAGCCCAAGTGTCGGCTATACCATACATTATGGGCTATGAAAGTGCCAAACATTTGTTGTACCAAGTGTTATACAACATAAATCAAGATTAATCATTTAAGAAGCAAAGTATTAAAGAGTGAACAAGATAACAAATATAAAACATGTTAGTATTAAACATTAAAGTCCATATTAAGTTTATACCATACTTATTCTTACACCATTAGTGTAACCTTTTCACCTTGACATAATTAACTTAGCTTAACATAATGGAAGAAGGAAAAATAGATAAACAAAATAAGAACATAAATAAGATAAGAGTTAACAAAGCAAAGCAAAATAAAGGAAATGAAGGGCATAAACTTGATATTAATAAAAACAAAGCATAAAGAATACAAAGAGAGAAAACAAGAGCATGATCTTGATCTGGACACCAAGATGCCTAAATGCATGGCAAATGCCTCCTTTTATAGGCCAAAATTGGGAACTATTGATTTGATGTCTAATTGATGAGTAGATAGCCAACCCTTGACTTGGTGACAATCCTTATCTTCTCTTGTCTGCCCAAAACGTCATTGATAACGTCAAAATTAGAGCCACTTGCAAACATGAAAGTTCTAGGCAATTGTCTCAGCTTTCTTGTGTAAAACATTCAGCTTATTTTGACTTCTAGAACGCTAGATATGGCCAAAATACTGAACAGTGCTCAGGCTGGAGGATAGATTCGGGCTTCTTTGTTGTTGCAATAATTTGGACTTAGAAATGGCCTTTCTAGATCTTGGGCTCCATATGAAAGTTGTAGGCCTATGTCTTACCTTTCCATCCATATAAAGTAGACCTAAATCTGAGATCTATAGCTCCAGATATGACCTAATTACCGAACAGTGTTCCGGTTTGGATTGTATTGACATCTCTTTTTTAAGTTTGATCATCTCTTTGCCTTTGCAATTGAAGTTTTTAAAGTCATCAATCAATCCTTTCATTTATGTGATAGGCCTGCATTTAAAATGGACATTTACCACAAATTAAAGGTATCTTATATTATTAGATAGATTATTATAAAACGTACTTTAGTTAAGGACTTATTGATACTTTAAGTGCAAAATGATGATATAAAACTATGATAAAAATACACTTTTGAGTACTAATCACACCCCCCAACTAGCTTATTACTAGTCCTTAGTAATCAAATGTTAAAATAAAAAACAATTTGCAAATTTCACAAAGCAAGGTATTCATCATTTAACTTCCATTACTCTATCCAGATAAACAAACTCTTGTTATATTTATATACCTGCTCAATACATCTTAACAAGATATTCAAAAACCTTTTTTTTATGCTCATTGTATCAACACATAATTATAGGGTTTTTTTGGAAGAAAACAAAATTTATGTTCTAATGTTTAAGGTTAACTTCCTTGGGCTGAGATTATTATTTTTGTCTTTTTTTTAGCTACTACCCTCTCCCCCAAACTAAAACAAGACATTGTGTTCAATGTTTAAATGTAGAAAGATAGAGTATAGAAGATATCACCTGAAATAACGAACACTGACAAACCTGAAACACACTGAAACAAATATAAATAATAACAAAACACAATAATAAAACCAAAAGACACAAAGATTCACAAATGAAGGCTCAAATCCAATCTAAGCTTTTTACGGCTTTCCTTGGTTGACCAATTTATACAACTCATAGAAGGATCAATTACAGGAACGAAAGATTGTAGTTGGTCAATCAATTGTTCAGCAGTAGCAGTAGAGATTATGATTTGTCGTGCAGAAGATGTTAGAAATTCTTGTTCCACAGCGTGATAAAGAAAAGACAACAACTTATCATAATAACCATTAACATTTAACAAACCTATGGGTTTATGGTGAATGTGCAGTTGGGCCGAAGAGGAAATATGAAAGATCTCTTTCATTGTGCCTAGACCACATTTTTATTATTATCATTCATTTTTTTTCTTTTTCTTTTTCTTTTTTTTTCTTATTTTTTTAATTATATACGATCCCTTTCCCTTAGTTGTTACCTTTAACAAAAGAACATAAATAATGTAATAATCCAATATGCAACCCACAATGATATGTTGAAGTGTGTGTGTGTAAATTAAGGTTTAAGAATACATGTTAAACAAGTATATGAGCAGACTTAAGTGATAATAATGCAAGAGTTTGCAAATCTGAATATTTCAAGAAGTATTATGATAGACCTTGTTACGAATGGTTACTAAGATGCGCCTCAAGAGTCACTTTAACAAAAGAGCTCCTTTACTCTGCCATCCTAATAACAACCATTTTGCACATGCTTTATGAAATAGAAAACACAGTTTTTTTTTTAGCTACTACCCTCTCCCTCCAACTAAAACAAGACATTGTCCTCAATGTTTAAGGGTAGAAAGATAGAGTATAGAAGATATCACTTGAAATAACGAACACTAACAAACCTGAAACACACTGAAACAAATATAAGTAATAACAAAACATAATAATAAAACCAAAAGACACAAAGATTCACAAATGAAGGCTCAAATCCAATCTAAGCTTTTTACGGCTTTCCTTGGTTGACCAATTTATGTGACTCATGGAAGGATCAATTACAGGAATGAAAGATTTTAGTTGGTCAATCAATTGTTCAGCAGTAGCAGCAGAAATTATGATTTGCCATGCAGAAGATGTTAGAAATTCTTGTTCCAGAGCGTGATCAAGAAAAGACAACAACTTATCATAATAACCATTAACATTTAACAAACCTATGAGTTTATGGTGAATGTGCAGTTGGGCCCAAGAGGAAATATGAAATATCTCTTCCAATGTGCCTAGACCACCTAGCAAAGCAATGAAGGCATCAGCATGGTTAAACATTGCATTCATTCGAGCTGACATTGTAGAGACCTGAAGTTCCTCTCCAATTGTTTTTCCAATGATGTCCCCTTGTGCTAAAGCTTTGGGGTCGACCCCCAAAACTTGACTACCTCCTAAAAATGCAGCTATTGACACACCTCCCATTAACCCAAGACTGCCTCCCCCATATACTAAATGAATCTTTCTCTCAGCTAACACTTGACCAAGATGATTTGCTAATTCTAAAAACTCCTTTTCTTTCCCAAGACTAGATCCACCAAAAACACAAATATTTCTTATGTGATGACTTGAGGAAGTTGCCATTTCTACACACTTCAGTATTTACATGTGTGGGTTGAGTAGAAATGAAAGGAAGGAAAAGAGGGTTTTATAGATGAGAAATTAGAAAGGCAATCATACAACCTATATGTAGGCCAGCTAGAGTCTCACACTCTCTTTCTCTTTCTTCTTATTTATTTATTTATTTACTTTTAAAAAAAAGCATGTATATGTACAAGTAGTTGTGATTGTGGCTCACATCTTCCCTTGGTTTTACGTCCAAGAACGGCTTAAACACCCTTTATGCGTCGAGGATAGGCTTCCCATCCAATTTTCTTAAAAACTGGCAAACAGGGTCTTTTTTAGTCAGATTCCCAAGACTAAGTTAATCATGTTCTTTATGAAATAGTGGCCATAAATCATGAATTGCATGATGCACATCTCCACTAGGATGCGTCTCAAGAGTCAATAGAAGGTTATCTAAAGACTCCTTACTCAGGCCATCCTTAATGAATTGTATTTTATCTTCACGGTTTATAGATACCATTTCTAAAGAACGACATTGTGTATTACAAGTCCATCTAGCACATCGATAACAAACTTTTAGTCGTTTTGCACAATGTTTCTTTGCAAAAGTGCTTTTACCTATTCTAGGCATGTGTGAAATAAAGGAGTTAGAGGACTCACCTGATAATCGAACTTTTGCTTCAATCAACCAACAAATATCTTCAAGAATTCCACGATTCATTAACAATCTCAATATTGCACATCTAGCACGGTAAATTTTTGTAATCGCATTCTGAGGCAGAGCGGGAAAATACTTTTTCAATTTTGCAATATTAGTATCCATTTTCAAATTGAAAAAGAGATTAAAAAAATTACAGAAATGTATATACAGATATCAGTTATTATGGGAAACTGAAAGAACCAACTTAAGTCACGGAGTACCGTTATCCGCCATTTGATCGGGGTGAGAGAAACTAGCAAAAATCACTTAAAAAAACAATGTGAGAAAAATAAAATAATCAACCTTTATCTACAAGATCATTCCAACCAGTTGATTCATTTTCACTAGGAAAATTATCAAAGTAAGCTTTCGAACGATGTTCATTTTCCTTAAAATCATTGTCATTCATTAAATTCTCAATATCACAGGCCTCATAAGGATTGCTCCATCTTGATCTTAGCTCTCTAGGGAATGCATAAAGTTGAGAATTATAAAACAAAACTTTTTGACCAGTATCAACTTTTTGACAATTTTCACAAGCTTTGTAGAATGCATGCATGTCCTTGAACATGGTGGGCCAATAAAATCCATTTTGAAAGATTTTTGCAGCAGTCTTATTTGATGAGAAATCACTTCCACATGCTTTAGAATAACAAAGTTTAGTAACACTACTTACCTCATTGTCGGGAATGAATCTTTGAAATATTTGATTAGGACAATATTTGAATAAGTTAGACTCATCACCATAAAAGTTCTTCACTTCGTTCCAAAACTTTTCTTTGTCTTGGGTACTCCAATCAGCTAGCAAATCTCCTAAAGCAAAAAAATTAATATTTTTATCATACCAAGGCATTGGATTTAGAGAAAGTAAGAATTCGTTAGGAAAGTAATCATCGATTGGTGTGATGTCAGATGTCAAATGAATTACATGCCTCAATAGGTTGTATGTCCAAGACAACAAAATCCACAGGATAAATGAATTTATCAACTTGTACTAACACATCTTCAATTATTCCTCTAGGCACTTTTACAGATCTATCAGCAAGTAAAAGAGTTATAGAAGTTGATTTTAACTCACCTAGATTAAGACTCTGAAAAACTGAATATGGAAGTAAATTCACACTAGCACCAAGATCAAGGCTCTTTCAATTTTATGCTCTCCAATAAAGCAAGAAATTGTAGGACAACCAGGGTCTTTATATTTCAAAGCATTATTATTCTGAAGAATAGCACTTACTTGTTCGGCTAGAAAGACTTTCTTTTTCAGATTTAGTTTTCTCTTCACAGTGCATAGATCTTTCAAAAATTTAGCATAGGAAGGAATCTGTTTAATAGCATCCAGCAAAGGTATATTGATTCTTACCAGTTTGAAAGCTTCAAAAATTTTAGAGTTGTGATTGACTTTCCTTTGTTTGATCATGGCCTGAGGAAATGGAAGTGCTGGTGGAGAATCAGTATTTTCTTTGCAATTTACAGGTTCAACCTCTTCCTTACCCTCAGAGATTAACTCATCATCTTTCTCATAAGGTTCAAGAGAGGGCTTTTCAATAACCTTACCATTGCGAAGAGTAGTGACTGATTTGACTTGATCCATTTGTTGGCTTCCGAAACTACTTGCATTTGCATTGTATTGCCCCTTAGGATTTTGTTGTGGTTGAGAAGGAAACTTACCTTTCTCTTGGAAACTGAGAGCAGATGTAAATTTTGCAAGAGTATCTTTAAAATTTGTCATGTTTTGAGCAAGTTGAGTATTGATTGTCTCTTGCTTTTCAATTAATGCATGCAATGTTTCCTCAAAATTTCTTCTAGGAGGTGAAGCATAAGGAGGTGCCTATCCATGAGAATTTTGAAAATTATGGTGTGCTTGAAATGGTGGTTGTGAAGTTTGTACATTGTTGTTCTCACTCTTCCAACTAAAATTTGGATGATTTCTCCAACCAAGGTTGTATGTTTGTGAGTATGGGTTGTGGTTGGCCCTTTGGAAACTATTTAAATCATGGGCTTGTTCATGGAGACATTCCTTAAAAGAAGGCAAGGTTGGACAATTATCGGTTGAGTGTTCATTTATTTCACATATTTGACATGCAATGTTTTCAACATATTTTAATTGACCACTCTTTTTCAATTCTAGTGCCTCGACTTTTCTAGCTAAAGATGCAAACTTGGCTTGAAGGTCATGATCTTCCCTAAGGTTGTACATACCTCCACTAGATATATGAGGTTGAGTTTTACTCGGTGCCTCATAAGTACCTGCGGTGTCCTAATTTTGAGCATTTTCAGCTAACAAGTCTAAGTACTCCATTGCTTCATCAGGGTCTTTGTCTTTAAAAGTTCCATTGCACATCAATTCAACCATTTGCCTATCTTTAGGCATTAAACCTTCATAAAAATATGAAACCAATCTCCATGTTTCAAAACCATGATGAGGGCAAGTACTAAGTAAGTCTCGATACCTATCCCAACATTGGTAAAATGTTTCTCCTGGTTTTTGAGTGAAAATGGTGATTTGTCTTTTGAAAGAGTTTGTTCTGTGAGATGGGAAAAACTTCTTTAAAAACTGTTGTTGCATTTCATCCCAAGCACGAATGGATCCTGGTCTCAAATTTTATAGCCATGTTTTAGCTTTATCTTTTAATGAAAAAGGAAAAAGCTTTAATCTGATGGTGTTCATGCTACAATTTAGATTATTATATGTGTTCCAGACCTCCTCAAATTCCCTTAAATGCAAGTATGGATTTTCCAATTCTAAACCATGAAAAGAAGGTAAAAGTTGAATAATGCTTGGCTTAAAATTAAAATGAGATGCATCAGGAGGAAAAACTATGCATGATGGTGCACTTGTTCTTGTTGGATTTATGTGGTCTCTAAGTGTTCTAGCACTATAATTCTCATTATTCTCATTATGAAGTGATTGATTATCTTCTTCAGCCATATTTTCTGAAAATGATGAGGATACCCTACAATGTCTACCACTTGATGTACGTGACCACACTCTCATGCACGTGTAGGAATAGAATAAATGGAAAAGGAAAACAAAAGAAGAAGAAACAAGAAGAAAGAAGAAAAACAAAAAAACAAAGTTATATACAAGAAAAAGAGAAAATAAACTAAAAATTATAATTTAAACAAAACTTACCTCCCCGTTAACGGCGCCAAAAACTTGACACGACGAAAAGATTGATGTCTTCTCCCAAGTGCAGGAGTGTCAAAGTAATAAATAACCCGGCAAGACCGGGGTCGAACCACATAGAGGTTATTGTATAAATTATAAATAACAAGAATACAACAACAACAATAATAACAATAACAACAATAACAACAATAATAACAATAACAACAATAATAGTAATAACTACAACAACAACAATACTAATAATAATAATAATAATAGTACTAATAATACAAGTAGTAATAATACTAATAATAATAATAATAAAGAAGAAGAAGAAGAAGAGAAATTTGAGATGAAATATTAAAGTAAGGGTTAAACAATGATAATAACAAATGTCAAGGTTAGAGGTTCCACTAATGGTATATCCACAAGTATAGTATAAACTCTTATTCTTCAATTGGAAACCACACATAAAGGAGGTTCCAATCAGATTATAGATTGTTAACATGATTACATTAGTCATCTTATTCAATTAATGCTAATACTTGTAAATTTCGTCAAGCATTCATGATTATAACTTATGTTAACAACAAATCAAGTTCCTTTCATAGCTCAAGTGTCGGTTATACCATACATTATGAGCTATGAAAGTGCCAAGCATTTGTTG
>SRLM01000156.1:24406-52301 GCA_015708895.1 Populus ilicifolia | reverse complement strand
TTGGGAACTATTGATTTGCTGACTAATTGATGAGTAGATGGCCAACCCTTGACTTGGTGACAATCCTTATCTTCTCTTGTCTGCCTAAAACGTCATTGTTGATGTCAAAATTAGAGCCCACTTGAAAATATGAAAGTTCTAGGCAATTGTCTCAGCTTTCTTGTGTAAAACATTTAGCTCATTTCGACTTCTAGAACTCCAGATATGGCCAAAATACTGAACAGTGCTCGGGCTGGAGGACAGATTCGGGCTTCTTTGTTGTTGCAATAATTTGGACTTGAAAATGGCCTTTTTAGATCTTGGGCTCCATATGAAAGTTGTAGGCCTATGTCTTACCTTTCCATCCATATAAAGTAGGCCTAAATCGGAGATCTATAGCTCCAGATATGACCCAATTACCGAACAGTGTTCCGGTTTGGATTGCACCGACATCTCTTTTCTAAGTTTGATCATCTCTTTGCCTTTGCAATTGAAGTTCTTAAAGTCATCAATCAATCCTTTCATTTATGTGATAGGCCTGCATTTAAAATGGACATTTACCACGAATTAAAGGTATCTTATATTATTAGATAGATTATTATAAAACGTACTTTAGTTAAGGAGTTATTGATACTTTAAGTGCAAAATAATGATATAAAACCATGATAAAAATGCACTTTTGAGTACTAATCAAAATCTATACCCCAACAGTCAAAGATCTCAATGACAAGAATAGGATTTAAAGGCATCATGTAATGTTTTGAAATTGATCCCAACTTTTGACAATTTTCACAAGACTTGCAGAATGCACGTGAGTCTTTGAACATGGTGGGCCAATAAAATCCACTTTGTAGGATTTTTGCAGTTGTCTTTCTTGATGAGAAATGGCCCCCACATACCTCAGAATGAAAAACTTTAATGACACTACTTACCTCATTGTCAAGAATGCATCTTCGAAATATTTGATTAGGACAATATTTGAATAAATAAGGGTCATCCCAATAAAAGTTCTTCACTTCATTCAAGAACTTTCTTTTATCTTGGGTGCTACAATGAGCTGGCAATTGTCCTGAAACATGAAAATTGACAATATTAGCAAACCAACGCATTGTAAAGATAGAAAATAAAGATTCATCGAGAAAGTAGTCATCGATTGGTGTAATGTCAATTTTTGAATCTGTTGTCAATCTTGACAAGTGATCTGCGACAACATTTTTGCTGCCTTTCTTATCTTTGATTATGATATCAAATTCTTGAAGTAACAAAATCCACCGCACCAATCTAGCCTTATAATCTTTCTTAGAAAGAAATTTCAATGCTGCATGATCACTAAAAACAACAACAGGTGAGCCAACAAAATAAAACCTAAATTTTTCACATGCAAATACTACTGCAAGTAATTTTTTTCAGTGGTGGTATAATTCATTTGAGCATTATTTAAAGTTTTACTTGGATAGTAAATTACATAAGGTTTCTTATCTTTTCTTTGTCCCAAAACAGCACCTACGGCATAATCACTAGCATCACACATTATCTCAAAAGGTAATGACCAATCAGGAGGTTGAATGATAGGAGCACAAGTAAGCAAGTTTTTAAGTTTAACAAAGGCTTTTTCACAATGTTCAGTCCATTCAAAAATATTATCCTTTGTTAGAAGGTTACTTAAGGGCTTAGATATTACGCTAAAATCTTTGATGAACCTTTTATAAAAACCAGCATGTCCTAAGAATGATCTAACATCTTTAATAGATTTTAGTTTTAGCAATTTTGCAATCAACTCGATTTTAGATTTGTTAACCTCAATTCTTTTTTATGAAACAATGTGACCAAGTACAATGTCGTTTGTTACCATAAAGTGATATTTTTCCCAATTCAGCACAACATTCTTCTCTTCACACCTGGCCAAAACCTTTTCTAAGTTAGTCAAACAATCATCAAATGAATCGCCAAAAACAGAAAAATCATCCATGAAAATCTCAAGAAAATTTTCAACCATATCACTAAATATACTAAGCATGCATCTTTGAAATGTGGCTGGTGCATTACATAATCCAAAAGGCATCCTTCGATATGCAAAAGTACCAAATGGACATGTGAAAGTAGTCTTCTCTTGATCTTCCAATGCAATTTCAATTTGATTGTAACCCGAATAGCCATCTAGGAAGCAATAAAATTCATGACCTACAACTCTTTCTAGGATTTGATCCATGAAAGGTAATGGAAAATGATCTTTTCTAGTCATTGAATTAAGTTTTCTATAGTCAATGCACATGCGCCAACTGGTAACAGTTCTAGTGGGAATTAACTCATTGTTCTCATTTGTTATCATAGTGACTCCAAACTTCTTGGGTACAACTTGGGTAGGACTTACCCATTTGGTGTCAGAAATAGGATAAATGATGTCATTATCTAGAAGCTTAATGACTTTATTTTTCACTACTTCTTTCATATTAGGATTTAGCCTTCGTTGCATTTCTCTAGAGGGTTTAGCATTTTCCTCCAAATAAATTTTGTGTACAAATCAAAGGACTAATTCCTTTTATATCAATTATGGTCCATCCCAATGCATTTTTATGCTTTTTTAGAGTTTGTAATAACTTACCTTCTTAATGTGCATTAAGTTTGGAAGAGAGTATTATCGGAAAAGTTTCATTTTCTCCCAAAAATGAGTTTTTCAGATTGGATGGCAACGACTTCAAATCAAGTTTGGGTTGTTGAATACTTGAAGGTATGGATTTAATTGATTGTGGTGACAATTCCTCAATCTGTGGCCTCCAATTACTTGTCTTTGATTCTTCCTAAAAATAAATCATTTGCAAATCATCAGATTCATCAATCTCAATTTCACTAGAAGTGGTTGGAAATTGATCGTGAATTAATTTTTCAGTAAAGTCCACTTCCTGTAAATCATTATCATCTCTAGGTTCCTTGCAAATGTTGAAAATATTCATTTCCAAATGATAGCTTAATCAGTCCATTCTTACAATTAATCAATGCATTAGAAGTTGCAAGAAACAGACGTCTTAAAATAACAGGAAATGAATTACATGCCTTAACAGGTTGTGTGTCCAAGACAATAAAATTCACAGGATAAATGAATTTATCGACTTGTACTAACACATCTTCAATTATTCCTCTAGGCACTTTTATAGATCTATGAGCAAGTAAAAGAGTTATAGAAGTTGGTTTAACTCACCTAGATTGAGACTCTAAAAAACTGAATATGGAAGCAAATTCACACTAGCACCAAGATCATGTAAGGCTCTTTCAATTTTATGCTCTCCAATAAAGCAAGAAATTGTAGGACAACCAGGGTCTTTATATTTCAAAGCATTATTGTTCTAAAGAATAGCACTTACTTGTTCGGCTAGAAAGACTTTCTTTTTCACATTCAGTTTCCTTTTCACAGTGCATAGATCTTTTAAAAATTTAGCATAGAAAGGAATCTGTTTAATAGCATCCAACAAAGGTATGTTGATTCTTACCTGTTTGAAAATTTCAAAAATTTCAGAGTTGTGATTGACTTTTCTTTGTTTGGTCATGGCCTGAGGAAATGGAAGTGCTGGCGGAGAATCAGTCTTTTCTTTACGATTTTCAGATTCAACCCCTTCCTTACCCTCAGAGATTGACTCATCATCTTTCTCATAAGGTTCAAGAGAGGGATTTTCAATAACCTTACCACTGCGAAGAGTAGTGACTGATTTGACTTGATCCATGTGTTGGCTTCCGGAACTACTTGCATTTGCATTGTATTGCCCCTTGGGATTTTGTTGTGGTTGAGAAGGAAACTTACCTTTCTCTTGAAAATTAAGAGCAGATGTTAATTTTGCAAGAGTATCTTTAAAATCTGTCATGTTTTGAGCAAGTTGAGTATTGATTGTCTCTTGCTTTTCAATGAATGCATGCAATGTTTCCTCAAGATTTCTTCTAGGAGGTGGAGCATAAGGAGGTACATAACCATGAGAATTTTGGAAATTATGATGTGCTTGAAATAGTGGTTGTGAAGTTTGTGCATCACTCTTCCAACTAAAATTTGGATGATTTCTCCAGCCAGAGTTGTATGTTTGTGAGTAGAGGTTATGGTTGGCCCTTTGAAAACTGTTTAAAGCATGGGCTTGTTCATGGAGACATTACTTAAAAGAAGGTAAGGTTGGACAGTTATTGGTTGAGTGTTCATTTGTTTCACATATTTGACATGCAATGTTTTCAACAGATTTTAATTGACCACTCTTTTTCAATTCTAGTGCCTCGACTTTTCTAGCTAAATATGCAAACTTGGCTTGAAGGTCATGATCTTCTTTAAGGTTGTACATACCTCCACTAGATGTATAGGGTTGAGTTTTACTAGGTGCCTCACAAGTACCTGCGGTGTCCAAATTTTGAGCATTTTCAGCTAACAAGTCTAAGTACTCCATTGTTTCATCAGGGTTTTTGTCTTCAAAAGTTCCATTGCACAGCAATTCAACCATTTGCCTATCTTTAGGCATTAACCCTTCATAAAAATATGAAACCAATCTCCATGTTTCAAAACCATGATGAGGGCAAGTACTAAGTAAGTCTCGATACCTATTCCAATATTGGTAAAATGTTTCTCCTGGTTTTTGAGTGAAAGTGGTGATTTGTCTTTTGAAAGAGTTTGTTCTGTGAGATGGGAAAAACTTCTTTAAAAACTGTTGTTGCATTTCATCCCAAGCACGAATGGATCCTGGTCTCAAATTTTATAGCCATGTTTTAGCTTTATCTTTTAATGAAAAAGGAAAAAGCTTTAATCTGATGGTGTTCATGCTACAATTTAGATTATTATGTGTTGCAGACCTCCTCAAATTCCCTTAAATGCAAGTATGGATTTTCCAATTCTAAACCATGAAAAGAAGGTAAAAGTTTAATAATGTCTGGATTAAAATTAAAATGAGATGCATCGGGAGGAAAAACTATGCATGATGGTGCACTTATTCTTGTTGGATTCATGTGGTCTTTAAGTGTTCTAGCACGATTATTCTCATTATTCTCATTATGATTATCTTCTTCAGCTATATTTTCTAAAAATGATGAGGATACCCTACAAAGTCTACCACTTGATGTACATGACCACACTCTCATGCACGTGTAGGAATAGAATAAATGGAAAAGAAAAACAAAAGAAGAAAAAAACAAGAAGAAAGAAAAAAAAAAGAAACAAAGTTATATACAAGAAAAAGTGAAAAGGGAAATAAACTAAAAATTATAATTTATACAAAACTTACCTCCCCAGCAACGGTGCCAAACACATGACACGATGAAAAGATTGATGTCTTCTCCCAAGTGCAGGAGTGTCGAAGTAGTAAATAACCCGGCAAGACCGAAGTCGAACCATAGGGAGGTTATTGTACAAATTATAAATAACAATAATACAACAATAACAATAATAACAACAATAATAGCAATAATAATAATAATAATAATAATAATAATAATAATAACAATAATAAAGAAGAAGAAGGAGATGAGAACTTTGAGGCGAAATATTAAAGTAAGGATTAACAATGATAATAACAAATGTCAAGGTTAGAGGTTCCACTAATGGTATGTCAAACAAGTATAGTATAAACTCTTATTCTTCAATTGGAAACCACACATAAAGGAGGTTCCAATGAGATTATAGATTGTTAACATGATTACATCAGTCATCTTATTCAATTAATGCTAATACTTGTAAATTTCATCAAGCATTCATGATTATAACTCATATTAACAACAAATCAAGTTCCTTTCATAGGCCAGGTGTCGGTTATACCATACATTATGGGCTATGAAAGTGCCAAGCATTTGTTGTACCAAGTGTTATACAACATAAATCAAGATTGATCATTTAACAAGCAAAGTATTAAAGAGTGAACAAGATAACAAATATAAAACATGTTAGTATTAAACATTAAAGTCCATATTAAGTTTATACCATACTTATTCTTACACCGTTAGTGTAACCTTTTCACCTTGACATAATTAACTTAGCTAAACATAATGGAAGAAGGAAAAATAGATAAACAAAATAAGAACATAAATAAGATAAGAGTTAACAAAGCAAAGGAAAGGAAATGAAGGGCATAAACTTGATTTTAATGAAAACAAAGCATAAAGAATACAAAGAGAGAAAATAAGAGCATGATCTTGATCTGGACACCAAGATGCCTAAATGCATGGCAAATGCCTCCTTTTATAGGCCAAAATTAGGAACTATTGATTTGATGACTAATTGATGAGTAGATGGGCAACCCTTGACTTAGTGACAATCCTTATCTTCTCTTGTCTGCCCAAAACATCATTGATGACATCAAAATTAGAGCCACTTGAAAACATGAAAGTTCTAGGCAATTGTCTCAGCTTTCTTGTGTAAAAACATTCAGCTCATTTCAACTTCTAGAACTCTAGATTTGGCCAAAATACTGAACAGTGCTCGGGCTGGAGGATAGATTCCGGCTTCTTTGTTGTTGCAATAATTTGGACTTGAAAATGGCCTTTTTAGATCTTGGGCTCCCTATGAAAGTTATAGGTCTATGTCTTACCTTTCTATGCATATAAAGTAGACCTAAATCTGAGATCTATAGCTCCAGATGTGACCCAATTACCGAACAGTGTTCCGGTTTGGATTGCACCAACATCTCTTTTCTAAGTTTGATCATCTATTTGCCTTTGCAATTGAAGTTCTTAAAGTCATCAATCAATCCTTTTATTTATGTGATAGGCCTGCACTTAAAATGAACATTTACCACAAATTAAAGGTATCTTATATTATTAGATAGATTATTATAAAATGTACTTTAGTTAAAGAGTTATTGATACTTTAAGTGCAAAATGATCATATAAAACCATGATAAAAATGCACTTTTGAGTATTAATCAACATGTTGATAAAGCTAAGATAGATGTTATTTCATCATTGCCTTACCCCTCATATGTGAGGGAAGTTCATTCTTTTCTAGGCCATACAGGTTTCTATTGACACTTTATCAAAGATTTCTCAAAGATTACTACATTCTTGTGCAGACTATTAGCCAAAAAAGTGGATTTTGTGTTTGATCAAGCTTGTAAAAAATGCCCATGACGAGCTTAAGAGATGTGTCATAACTGTCCCTATCATCCAACCACCAAATTGGGATGAACCTTTTGAGATAATGTGTGATGCAAGTGACTATGCGATAGGCGTTGTGCTTGGGCAAAGAATTGGGAAGAATTTGCATGTTATCGTCTATGCTTCTCGCATATTAGATGGAGCACAATGCAGTTACCATACAACTAAAAAGGAACTTTTTGCAGTGGTGTTTGCTTTTAAAAAATTCAGGTCATATCTAATTGGTATAAAAGTCATTATTTTTACTGACCATACAGCTCTCAAGTATCTTTTGAAGAAGGAATCCAAACCAAGATTGATTAGGTGAATCTTGCTTTTACAAGAATTTGATCTTGAGACCAAAGACAAAAAAGGTGTCGAAAACCATGTGGCTAATCACTTAAGTCGACTAAGGGCCAAGGATATTCCAACTAAAATAATAAGAGAAATATTTCCTGATGAACAATTGTATGTGCTACATTCTTCTACAAGACCATGGTATGCTGATTTGGTGAACTATTTAGTCACCAAAGAATTCCCTCCAGGTTTGTCTACATCCCAAAAGGACAAGTTAAAACAAGCTAGTGCTAAATATTATTTTTGGGACACTCCTTACTTGTGGAAATTTTGTGTGGATTAAGTAGTAAGGAGATGTGTACCACATGATGAATTTCATTCCATTCTTACCTTTTGTCATTCTCATTCTTGTGGTGGACATTTTGGAGCAAAAAAAAAGGCCCATAAAGTACGTGAAAGTGGTTTCTATTGGCCTTTTATTTTTAAAGATGCATATCACTTCTGCATATCATGTGAAAAATGCCAAAGAACAGGTAATATCACTCATAAAAATCAAATGCCTTTAACAAATATTCTTATAAGTGAAATTTTTTATGTTTGGGGTATTGACTTTATGGGTTCATTTCTTTCTTCTTTTGAAAATCTTTATATTCTTCTTGTTGTTGATTATATGTCCAAATGGATTGAGGTAAAAGCCACACGAACTAACGATGCTAAGGTTATTTTAAATTTTGTCAAGACTCACATATTTGATAGGTTTGGCATCCCTAAAGCTATCATTAGTGATCGTGGCACTCATTTGTGCAATCATTCCATGGAAGTATTGCTACACAAATATCATGTGACTCATCGAACTTTCATAGCATATCATTCGCAAATGAATGGCCAAGCTAAAATTTCCAATCGAGAAATCAAGTCTATTTTGGAGAAAATAGTGCAACCTAACCGATGAGATTGGAGTCTACGCCTTGGAGATGCACTTTGGGCTTATAGGACTTCTTATAAATCACCTATAGGAATGTCACCTTATAGAATGATTTATGGGAAAGCGTGTCATCTACTGGTGGAGCTTGAATACAAAGCTTTTTGGGCCATTAAACAATACAACATGGATTATGATGCTGTTGGGATTGCAAGAAAATTGCAACTGCAAGAGTTGGAAGAAATTCAAAATGATGCTTATGAGAATGCAAGGATTTACAAAGAAAAGACTAAGAATCTTCATAATTGAATGCTTACAAGAAAGGAATTTCATGTTGGAGACAAAGTCATTCTTTATCATTTGCGTTTAAAACTTTTTTTTTGGAAAATTGCGCTCTTGTTGGATTGGACCCTTTGTTGTTTCTAATATTTTTCCTTATGATGCAGTTGAAATTACAAGTTTAGAAACCAGTAAAGTACTCAAGGTCAATGGACATCGTTTGAAACCTTTCTATGAAGGTTGGACGGCAAAACTCACCGCTTCTGTAGAGTTAGCTGAACCAATCTATGAAGAATGAGCAAGCCACATGTCAAGCCAATGACATAAAACAAAAGCGCTTACTGGGAGGTAACCCTGCACATAAAAAAAAATCAAATTTGCTTTCTTTTTCCTTATCTTTTATTTTTTTGTATTTTAATTTATTTTCTGTCATTCTCTTATGTTCCTTTGCTTTTATTTCAACATTGAGGACAATGTTATGTTTTAAGTGTGGGGGTATTGAGAGAATTTTTGTTTTCTTATTTTAGTTTTCTTTGTTGTTCTTAAAAAAAATTGTGTTTGATCTTTTTAACTCCCATTGGTTTTTGAAAATATGAGTATTATGTATGAGAATTAATTGAGATAGATGAAGATATAAATCAAATCAAAAGAGTATACATGCAAATTTTAAGGTTTAATTGGTTTAGGGATTGACTTTAAGAATATGTCATGTTGACTTTATAGTGTTATACCACTACAAGTTTTTGAGCCTTCAACATTGTATTCTTTGAGTGTGCATTCTTTCAATGATATGTATCTCTAGAACTTGCTTCATATCTTATTGAGATTATATTCCATTACAAATATACATGAAGATGATAAAGGCATTAGGAATTTTAAATCACTTGAACCAAAAAGCCAACCTAAAGCATATTATCCTTAGTGAGCCCCTTTTGAGCTTGTTTGTCTTTTCTATGCTTTATCCATATATAAGCCTTAACTTTATATATTTTTTTCTTTTCCCCTAGCCAAGGATTAGTAGATCATATACTTGTGATACTTCATGGAATTATGGTTGGAAATTATGTGAAAAGACAGAAGAAGTGATGCTTGATAAAAAGATGGGCAAATTTACAAAAAAAAAAAAGAAGAAAAGAAAAAAGAAAGAAAGAAAAATGTTCCTTTATGTTCGTAAGATTTTATGTTAAAAGAGCTTAAAATCAAAAGTAGTTAAGCATTGGTGATTAAAGATGAAAAAATTATGAGCTTTGATGGAATATCTTGTTTGAAATATCATTTTTCAGAATGCTCTACTTTCTTGGATTTGAACCTTTTCTTTTACTCTCTTTTACCTCACCTTAACCTTAACCCTATTATAACCAGAAAATAAGACCTTTTGATTCATGCATTGTTTATAATATGTTAGTAATGAAGATGAGATTGAAAAGCAAGCTTATGGTAGAACTTACTCCTTGATTGAATTTGAGAGATTTAAACACATAAACCCTAAACACATGAGTGTTGGAGTGTATATCAATGAGAGGACCTATCACTTTAGCATGACATAGATTTCATTTAAATTTTGATGATTGATTGAATTTTGAAGTTTGCATGTAAACAAATTCATAAAGAATTATTTATTTTATCCTTTTTTATTATATTCTTATTTATAATGTTTGTACTCTTGGACATTGATGGGAGATTAAGAGATTGATCATGGTTATTTTCAATTTAATTTTATTTATCTTTTCTCGAGGACGAGCAAGAACTAAGTGTGGGGGTATTTGATGTAATCATATTATTCGATTGTTTCACTCATACTTACCTAATGTTTTGTCCATGTTTTATATATATAATGCCATAATATTCTTTTTTTATGTTTTGAAGACACTTTTGGATGAAAAATGCAAAAAAGTATAAATTGAAAATAATTGGCAGATTTGATGTTCAGTCGATGTTTTATGCAGAGCGTGAGTTCTAGAGATTGAAATGAAGTGATTCTAGTGGAAATAAAAAGCTAACATCCATACCTTTCTGGAAATATAATGCAAGAAAAATAAAAAGAGAAAGATCATGGAAATCACATCCTTCAAAGTCAAATCTCGCATTCTGCCATTGTTGACCTTTGTCTATTCAAAATTCAATATCTTGAGCTATAGAAATCCAATTTATGCAAACTTAATGTTTTTGGATTCCTGACTCAAAGGTTGGTAAATGCTCCAAATTTCAGCTAAAAATGATGTTATATGAGGGAGATATTATTTTTCAAAGATGAAAATTGAATTCTGCCAACAATCAGGTTTCGTGAAGAAATGTGTCCAAATTACGTTTCGAAGCTTCTAAACCATCATCAAAATTTTTATATCAGCAATTTAGCTCCTCTAAGTTAGAGTTTGAAGATTTCATACAAGGATATTTCTCTTTTTCAGGAAAAATAGTTATTGAAGTACTTAAATGTCAATTGTCAACTTAAAGGAGGACTACTTTGTAAATTAGTAACTAGGGTTTCTTAGAAAACAAAAAGAAAACGAGAGAGGAGAGAAGGGGGGCAACAGCCAGAAGTTAAGAACACAAATTCTCTCCTTTACAAACCCCCCAAAAAAAAATCAAGCTCTCTTAATTCTTTAAGAGTAGTTGTTCAATAGTTATGTAAGGCTAAGCTCTTTTCTTGGTTGCAAGGACACAATAAACCTTCGGATTTCAAGAACCATGAGATTTATTCTTCCTTTTATTTTCAGTTTATAGTATAAATGAGTATGATTGTTTTCCTATGTATATTTTTTATAATTGTTGTTGATAATTGCTAGAGCGGAACTCAAAGTTATTATTGTGAACAATTTATTGCTAAGTTTGATATCAAAACCAGAGTTGTGATGTATGAACTTGTGAAGCAATTAAGCTTGATAATTGTGGCAGAACTACATTATTAAACTTAGGGAGAACACTCAAATATCTAGTTCTTAGGGCTGCCATTGAACTAAATCATTAATGTGGACATTGTGATTGTTTGTTGGTTAGGGTTAGTTATACAGCGGATCCGTTAATTAACCAACATTAAAAAAAGATAAAAATTCAGAATATAAATTATAGTTTTGTTTCAAGGATTGGTTCTAATTTTCATTGGTGGATGTGTGCTTGCAACCAAGGTTTGTTTTCTTGATAAATTTCGATTTCAATTGATTTTGTTTGCCAGTTTAATTTCTTCCATAGTTTAGATCATCACAAATCAAAACCCCCCAATTGCATAACGTATAGCATAAAAATCTGAACTAAATCCTCCTTGTGGGATCGACCCCTTGCTTGCTCTATACTATCATATGTATTGTGTTTTAAGTTAGGGTAATTAATTTGTGCGACCACGATATCGCAACAATAAAATACAATTCATTAAGGATGGTCTGAGTAAAGAGTCTTTAGATAATCTTTTATTAACTCTTGAGACGTATCCTAGTGGAGATGTGCATCGTGTAATTCATGATTTATGGCTCCATTTTCATAAAGAACATGATTGACTTAGTTTTGGGAATCTAACTAAAAAAGACCATGTTTGCTAGTTTTTAAGAAAATTAGATGGGAGGCCTATCCTCGACCTATAGAGAGCGTTTAAGCTGTTTTTGGAAGTAAAACTAAGGGAAGATGTGAGCCACAATCATAACTACCTATACATACACATGTTTTTAAAAAATAAATAAATAAATAAAGAGAGATAGTGTGTGAGACTCTAGTTGGCCTACACATAGGTGGTATGATTGTCATTTTAAGTTTTCATCTATAAAATCCTCTCTTCATTCCATTCATTTCCACTCAACCCATATATTTATCAAATATAGAAGTGTGTAGAAATGACAAGTTCTTTAGGTCATCAAATAAAAAGTATTTGTGTTTTCGGTGGATCTAGTCCTAGGAAAGAAAAGGAATTTTTAAAATCACCAAATCATCTTGGTTAGGTGCTAGCTGAGAGAAAGATTCATTTAGTGTATGGGGGAGGCAGTCTTAGGTTAATGGGAGGTGTGTCAATAACTATATTTTTAGGAGGTAGTCAAGTTTTGGGGGTCGTCCCCAAAACTTTAGCACAAGGGGATATTATTGGAAAAACAATTGGAGAGGAACTTCAAGTCTCCACAATGTCGGCTTGAATAAATGTAATGTTTAACCATGTTAATGTCTTCATTGCTTTACTAGGTGGTCTAGGCATATTGGAAGAGATCTTTCATATTTCCTTTTAAGCCCAACTGTATAGTCACCATAAACTTATAGGTCTATTAAATGTTAATGTTTATTATGATAAGTTGTTGTCTTTTCTTGATCATGTTATGGAACATGAATTTCTAACATCTTCTACACGACAAATCATAATCTCTACTACTACTGTTGAACAATTGATTGACCAACAACAATCTTTCATTCCTATAATTGATCACTCCATAAGTCCATAAATTGGTCATCTAAGAAAAGCCGTAAAAAGCTTAAATTAGATTTGAGTCTTCATTTGTAATTTTTTGTCCTTTTATTATTGTGTTTTGTTGTTTCTTATATTTGTTTAAGTTTGTTTCATGTTTGTTAGTATTTATTATTTCAGGTGATATCTTCTATACTCTATCTTTCTACCTTAGAACATTAAGGACAATGTCTCGTTTTGGTTAGGAGAAGAGGTTAGTAGCTAAAAAAAAAATTAACTAACTGTGTTTTTTATTCTATAAAGTATGTGTAAAATTATTGTTACTATGATAACAGAGTAAAAAAGATCTTTTTATGACTCTTAAGAAGCATCTTAGTAACTATTCTTAATAAGGTATATCATAATACCTCTTGAAATATTCAGGTTTATAAATTCTCACATTGTTATCACTTAATTCTGCTCATATACTCATTTAACATGTATTTTTATACCTTAATTTGCATACACACACTTTAACATATGATTATGGGTTGCACATTGGAGTATTATATTTTTTATGTTCTTTTGTTAAAGGTAACAACTAAGGAAAATGGATAGTATATAATTAAAAAAACACAAAAAAGAAAAAATAATGATAATAAAAATGTAGATAAGTTTGGTTTCGTAACCTCCTTAACCTAAACAATTAAGCTCGAAGGGGTGTTTTAACACTTAATACTCTAAAGTCAATTGACTTGGGAGCTATTGGTTCAACGCTTGTTACATGGGTTGAGGAGAAAAGCTTAAGGGAATGAAACATTGCACTATTTACATATCAGTATCAGCGACCTGAGTTACTAAGCTCGTAGGGACACCTCAACACCTAATGCCCTATGACCAACTAGTCTAGAAGTCATTAGCTGAAAGCTCGTTACATGAGTTAAAGATGCATGACGTTTTAAGTTATATGTATATATATTTAAAATAATAATAATAATAATAATAATCTCAACTTAAGGAAGTTAACCTCAAACATTAGAACAAAAAATTTATTTTCTTTCAAAAAAAGCCCCATAATTATATGTTGATATATCGAGCATAAAAGAACGGTTTATTAATATCTTGTTAAGAGGTATTGAGCAGATATATAAATTTAATGAGAGTTTGTTTATCTAGATAGATTAATGTAAGTTGAATGATGAATACCTTGCTTTGTGAATTTTGCAAAGTTTTTTTCTACTTTAATGCTTTGATTTCTAGGGACTAGTAATAAGCTGGTTGGAGGGTGTGATTAGTATTTAAAAGTGCATTTTTATCAAGGTTTTGTATCATCATTTTGCACTTGAAGTATCAATAACTCCTTAATTAAAACATCTTTTATAATAACATATCTAATAATATAAGATACTTTTAATTTATGGTAAATATTCATTTTAAATGTAGGCCTATCACATAAATGAAAGGACTGATTGATGAATTTAAGAACTAAAATTGAAAGGACGAAGAGATGACCAAACTTAGAAAAGCGATGTCAGTGCAGTCCAAACCGAAACACTGTTTAGTAATTGAGTCATATCTAGGTCTACCTTTTATGGATGAAAAGGTAAGACAGAGGCCTACAACTTTCATATGGAGCCCAAGATCTAAAAATGTCATTTTCAAGTCCAAATTAGCGTAACAACAAAGAGGTCTGAATCTGTCTTCCAGCTCGAGCACTGTTCAGTGTTTGACCTATATCTGAAGTTCTAGAAGTTCAAATGACCTGGATTTTTTATACAAGAAAGTTGAGATAATTTCCTGTAGCTTTCATGTTTTCAAGTTTAATGTTATCAATTATGTTTTAGGCAGTTAAGAGAAGATAAGGATTGTCACCGAGTCAAGAGTTGACCACCCATTCATTAATTAGTTATCAAATCAATAGTTCTCAATTTTGGCCTATAAAAGGAGGCATTCGCCATGCATTTAGGCATCTTGGTTTCCAGATCAAGATCATGCTCTTACTTTCTCTCTTTGTATTTTTTATAATGTTTATGCTTTCCTTTCATTAATATCAAGTTTATGCCTTTCATTTCCTTCCCATTACTTAGTTAACTCTTATCTTATTTATGTTCTTATTTTTTTATTTATTTTTCTTTCTTTCATTATATTTAGCTAAGTTTATTATGTCAAGGTGAAAAGTTTACACTAATGGTGTAATAATAAGTATAATGTAAACTCAATATGGACTTTAATGTTTGTTACTAACATGTTTTGTATTTGTTATCTTGTTTACTCTTTAATACTTTGTTTGTTAAATGACTAATCTTGATTTATGTTGTAGAACACTTGGTACAACAAATGCTTGGCACTTTCATAGTTCATACTGTATGGCATAACCGACACTTGAGCTATGAAAGAAACTTAATTTGTTGTTAACATAAGTTATAATCATGAATACTTAACGAGATTTACGAGTATTAACATTAATCAAATAAGATAACTAATCATGTTAACAATATATAATTTGATTGGAACCTCCTTTGTGTGTGGTTTTCAATTGAATAACAAGAGTTTATATTATACTTGTTTGACATACTATTAGTGGAACCTCTAACCTTAACATTTGTTATTATCATTGTTTAATTCTTACATTAATATTCCATCTCAAAATTCTCATCATCTTCTTATTCTTCTCCTTCTTTTTCTTTATTATTATTATTATTACTAGTAGTATTATTAATACTACTACTACTACTAGTAGTAGTAGTAGTAGTAGTAGTATTGTTATTACTATTATTATTGTTGTTGTTGTTGTTGTATTATTGTTATTTATAATTTGTACAATTAACCTCCCTATAGTTCAACCCCGGTCTTGTCAAGTTATTTATTATTTCGACACTCTTGCACTTGGAAGAAGACATCAATCATATAGTTATGTCATTCAGCCTATATCTAAAGTTCTAGAAATACAAATGACCTCTATTTTTTTCTAAAAAGCCGAGATAATTTTTTTCAACTTTTATGTGGAGGTCTGGTTCAAATTCTGATGTTATCAAAGATGTTTTAAGCAGAAAAGAGAAGATAATTATTATCACCAAGTCAAAAATTGGTCACCCACTCATCAATTAGTCATCAAATCAATAGTTTCTAATTTTGACCTATAAGAGGTATTTACCATACATTTAGGCATCTTGGTTTCTAGATCAAGATCATACTCTTGCTTTCTCTCTTTATATTGCTTATGTTTTGCTTTTATTAATATCAAGTTTATGTATTTCATCTCATTTCCTTTACTTAGTTAGCTTTTATCTTATTTATGTTCTTATTTTGTTTTTTTTCTTTCATTATATTTAGTTAAGTTTATTATATAAACGTGAAAAGGATACACTAATGGTGTAAGAATAAGTATAGTGTAAACTTAACATGGATTGTAATGTTTGATACTAACATGTTTTGTATTTGTTATCTTGTTCACTCTTTAATATTTTGCTTGTTAAATGACTAATCTATATTTATGTTAGATAACACTTGATACAACAAATGCTTGACACTTTCATAGTTCATACTATATGGTATAACCGATACTTGAGTTATGAAAAGAACTTGATTTGTTGTTAATATAAGTTATAATTAAGAATTCCTAACAACATTCACAAGTATTAGCCTTATTCAAATACGATAACTAATGTGATCATGTTAACAATTTATAATATGATTGGAACCTTCTGTGTGTGTGGTTTCCAATTGAATAATATGAGTTTATACTATAATTGTTTGACAAACTATTAGTGGATCCTCTAACCTTGATATTTGTTGTTATCATTGTTTAATCCTTACGTTAATCTACCGTCTCAAAGTTCTCATCAACTTCTTTATTATTATTATTATTATTGTTACCGCTACTACTACTATTATTGTTGTTATTAGTGTTACTATTGTTATTGTTATTATTGTTGTTGTATTATTATTATCTATAATGTATACAATTAACCTCCTTATGGTTTGATCCCGGTCTTGCCGGGTTATTTGTTACTTCGACGCTCTTGCACTTAGGAGAAGACATCAATCTTTTGGTCGTGTAGTTTCTAGTTGACTAATAAGAGTTTATATTATACTTGTTTGAAATAATATTAATGGATCTTTTAACCTTGACATTTGTTGTTATCATTGTTTAATTCTTACATTGATTTTCCATATCAAAATTCTCATTAATTTCTTCTTCTTCTATTACTATTACTATTATTACTATTATTATTAGTATTATTATTACTACTACTATTACTATTATTATTAGTATTATTATTAATACTTTTATTACTATTATTATTGTTATTATTATTATTATTATTATTATTATTATTATTTAAAATTTATATAATTAACCTTCCTATAGTTTGACCCTAATTTTTCCAAATTATTTATTACTTCGATATTGTTGTACTTGAAAGAAGACATCAATTTTTGGTCGTGTTATTAGGACATCTATATGGAACCTTCTCATAAGAATTTATTTAGACATATAAGCTTATAATAATTCAAAATGTTAAATTTATTCATGAGAACAAATATTTATTCTAAGCCATAAATGAACATCTATTAGGAACCCTTTGATACCTTTAAGCCACACTTAAACCATACAGTGTAACTTAACTTAAGTATGCTAGAGATGCTAATATATTTTCAAGCCATAGTTATTTTCTTGTTATAAGATTTTATAAAAGACTAATATATCCAAGTATTCTTATAACCCTGAACCAAACAATTAAGTGACAACTCCTTGATCTTGACACGCAATGTCATACATGCACGTGAGACAATGATTACAAAATTGATGACTTTTATATAATAAAATAATATCTAGTATAATTTAAGATATTAAGATGAATAATTATTTTTATTTTTATTTGAAAAAATGCATGAGTTTTTATGTCATTATTTAATATGTATGCATGAAGGATATATACAACGATGAATATCACTTCCAACCTAAAAACCTCGATTATTAAGTCATAGATCCATTTTATTTATAATCATCCTTTTGTACTTGCTCCTTGTAAGTTAGTTAACACTCTCATTTATATTCAACAAATCTCCTTTAGATATGTAATCACAATTCATTTAAACAAAATTCTTCCTTCCTTTAGCATAAATATTTAACAATCTAATTACAATAACTAGAAGTTGTACCTTATATCTTTTACTTAACCATTAGAAAGTAAACAAAGCCATGAAAACCTAATTAAAATCATCATTTGTTCTAGATTGAATGATTAGCTCTAAAACCAATTTGTAAATATATGAGCATTTGAATATGTGTTGAGCATGAGCGTGCACACATAAGAATCTATATACAAGGATGAACACCAACTCCAACTTAGAAATTTAAATTGTTGGGTTAAATATTCATCTTATATGTAAATATATTTTTTTTAATGCATGAATGCATAAAAATTTATACACAAGGATGAACATAGACTCCAACTTAAAAGTCTAAATTGTTGAGTTATATGTAAGTATATATTTTTTTAATACATGATACACGCAACATTAATAAAATGAGAATTTAGTAAAAATGTTTTAATATTTAAATAATTCTTATTATAATATCTAAATGTTTAACGTTGGAAAGATATCCTTATAATTTTGAATTTAATCAATAAATATTTTAGTATTTTTTATTGAAATTATTGTATATATGATTATATAAATTATAAGTAATTTTTCGTGGAATGTTTTATTGAAATTTTAAATGATTTTAAAATTTCTGACTCCACCGCTAAATGTTAGTCTATATGCAATAGCTAAACCATGTTAATTCCGTAGGGAACCAGGGTATTCTTTGATAAGTCTAGTTTTATTTCTCTTTTAGGAAGAGGTCGGAGGTTAATCTTTCTTAACATTTTTGGTACGAGGGTTATGACCGGAACCATGGCATAAATTAAAAGCTCAAAACGTGCAAATGCTTTGTTGAAATGGAAACGGATGTGATCCTATTCTTGGATTAATGGGCCCAATTTCACGAGGATTAAGAAGTTGGAGAGTGATACCACTTCTTAAAAGATTAGGCCTAGTTGCTAGAATCAGCAAGAGATGAGAATGCACACAAAGTTGTATATCCTCCCACGTAGCTTTCAGACCTTTTATTTTTCAGCCCCTCCAAGTGGCCCAAGCTTGCCCTCTCCATATCCCATCAAGGTGGATAGCCATACAATATCTTCAATTTGGATAAGAAAGTCTAGCTGTCTAGTGAGCTTTCCTTCCCCTCTAAATAATTTGTTTATTCATGAATCTGAATCTAATGTTGACAAGTGAAGTGTTAGAGACAAATACTAAACACACGAGTCAAGAATTACAAAGACAAAGGCTGGAAGAGAGATGATCTGGGGAATCCGTAAGCACAAATTCATAGCCAGGTAGCATTTTCCAACTAACATAGTGATTTCAATATGTCTAATATTAGTAAGTCCTCTTCTCTCGAATTACAGGCTCGAAAACTAGTTCCATTATTACAACAATGGCCTCTCGTAGGCCTTCTTCAGTCAAAGGGGACCCCATTCCGTTCTCACCCTTTTCAGCCATCACCAATTCATTCACGGGCTTCCACAGAAATTGGCTTAGTTTGAGAACAGTAAGTTCTTTTCTCTCAGCCTTTGCTTATACACTTGATTATTTATTTGTGAATCTTTGATGATCAAGGATGCCAGTTTTCCCGTTCTCTGACTTTTCTTTTATTAGAAGCTGGGGAGAGTTGACAATACTTGGTTGCGGTTATCACCTTCACTCAAGTAAGTTCATGCTTGTACTTGTTAAGGATTGTGATTGATAGAAACTAATGCTTTTTAATATATTAATGATTTAATGTCTTGGTTATCCACTGCTTAATTAAGTGTTTACTGCATGGCTTTAGCTACCTAGCAGTTTTGAATGAAATGTTCTTGTTCTCTAAATAATGAATATAACAATGATTAGGCCCGTTAATTAACTTAAAATTAGAAAACGAAACCCAAGTTACTGAAGTTTTCCTTGGAGTTTTAGCAATTGGGACTTTTGTTTTTTACTTCAATTATTTGCATTTAGCTTCTGGTAGACAATTTTGTCAGCATTCTTTTACACCAAAAAAAAAAAAAAGTAATTGTCTGTCCATTTTTCCTCCACTTCTACCTATCCCCCCTGGTTGATGACATTGATTCTCGGTGCTTGTGACCATACAAGATTATAGATTCCCTTCTTTCTGCTTTAAATGAATTTTGTTGTGAAACAACATATGCTTTCACAAAACTCTTGAATGTTGAAGGTATTCTTGGTCAGAGTAATCTTATGACATTTTGAAGAATATCTACAAATTAAGTGTAAATCGTACAACTGCAATTTACAGATAATGTATAGATTATGCAAGCGTAACCTTTGCTGGTGATGCTAAAGTTAGTGATGCCTCCGTGTTCCTTCAATAAACTGCGTTGAGTTTGTTATTGTGGATTCTAACATTTATGGCACATACTTTGTGTTGAAGAACTAAATCAACCTGAAAACTTAAGCTATTGAGTTAGGCCTGAGATTTGTTTTATATTATTCTCTAACACTTTGCTATTTCAATGATCACTTTCTTCATTGTCAGGGAGAAATCAGTCCTGAGATTGGATGCTTCGATCATTTCTGCAGGACTTGCTCAAGAACTTAAAAGGTTTAAAATACAGAATATGTCCGAAACTGATGCCAGGGTGGACTTCTTTGATGAGATGAAACAGAGGTTTCTGAGTTTCAAGAAGCAAAAGTATTTGTAAGTATAAGATAACAAGCAATGAGTGATGTTATTTATGGCTTTGAGAAAGTCTGTTTGCTTTTTTATCCTTTTTTTGTCCTGTGCTGTCGAATAGGGGAGAAGTGGAGCATTTCAAAACTCTTGCTAAAGCGCAATCACCAAAGGTGTTAAAAACAACTTGTTTGCTCTAGAATTTTTAATGTTTTTGCTGTCCTTCATTTCTGCCATCTTTAATGGAAGTAGATGCTATGTAGTTATTTTCAAACTGACAAATTGAACAGTTTATGGTGATTGCTTGCGTGGACTCTAGGGTATGCCCGTCTAACATCCTTGGATTTCAACCTGGAGAAGCTTTTATGGTTCGAAATGTTGCAAATATTGTTCCCCCTCTCGAGGTAAGGTCAACTGAGCTTAACTTCAATATTGCCTTGCAAATTTAACTGGCTTAATTTTCTGTTTTGCACAGAACGGACAGTCAGAAACTAATGCTGCCCTTGAATTTGCTGTAAAAACTCTTCAAGTTAGTGCTTAGGCCATCATATACTAGTATTTTCTGTTTCATATTTTTTCTGCAAATGTACTTACATCTGATTATGCAAGGTGGTTGGTGCACCCTGCAGGTGCAAAATATATTCGTCATTGGCCATAGTTGCTGTGCAGGAATTCAAACGCTAATGACCATGCAAGATGATGAGAACTCCAGGTTTAACAACTCATGTTCTTTCTCCTGATGAGTATGAATTTCAGATATTTTATCTTAATATATCTTGAGAATTTTTCTTCATCTTTCAACATTCATGCCCTGTAGCTTCATCGAGAGGTGGGTTGCTAATGCAAAAGTTGCAAAGTTAAGAACGAAAGAAGCAATTCACCTTAGCTTTGATCAACAATGCAAACATTGTGAGAAGGTATGCTCCTTTTCCATGATAGAACAGAATTCGAACTGCCCTGTCAGCTATTCTTACAACAGGTGCCATTTTTCCAGCCTATTTAAAATCCACTTTCTCACAAAACTTTATTGAAATGGGAGAATCCCGACTGCAATCCTAGACCCTTGAAGGGTTGTCTTGTTATCAGCATCCAATCTACTCTATAGAAAATTGAAAGAGGGAAAAAATAATTAACTGGTGTTTCATTTCTATTAAACTGTTAATTTTATCTTGGTCGCCATTAAAATGATCCTTTTTCAATTGTTACAGGAATCAATCAATTGTTCACTACTAAACTTGTTAACATATCCGTGGATTGAAGAAAGGGTGAGGAAAGGGACGCTTTCTCTTCAAGGGGGATACTATGATTTTTTGAGATGCACGTTTGAGATTTGGACCCTTGATTTCAAAGAAAGCAATGTTGGCCATGGGAGCAAATTACCGGTGAAAGATAAAGCGTTTTGGTGCTAGTTATTCACATATTTTCGTCATCCCACAGAGGCAAAGATCGGAGTCTCTGCGTATGTATGTGATCTGTTTGCTGTATAACGGGAACCAGCAGTAAATATTGCTGCTCTATAGATGTAAATAAGTTGGCTGTTTAGATGGGCACTTAATTTAAAGGAAAAAAAATAAGTTTGTTGTTTGGATCAATAATTGATTTAAATAAAAAAATAAGTCATCTCTATGGATGAGGACTTGTCTTAAAGGAAAAATAAGTTAGTCACTTGGAAAAAGACTTGATTTAAATGAAAAATAAATCTACTGTTTGAAAATGGACTTGGTTTCAATTAAAAAAATAAGTCAGGTATTTGTATATGGGGACTTAATTTAAAAACAAAATAAGCTGGTTGTTTGGATGAGAATTTCATATAAATGAAAAAATTAGTTAATTGTTTGGAAGGGAAGTGTTTTAAAAGAAAAATAAGTTAGCTACTTGGATGTGGATTTTATTTAAACAAAAAATAAGGGGTTTAGATAGGGACTTGATTTATGAGGAAAAAAAATAAATAAATCAGTTGTTTTGACGAAAACTTGATTTAAATAAAAACAATAATTCAGTAGTTTATCAACATGGATTTAGTTGGATGAATAGAAATAAATAAATTAGCCACTAGGATAAGAACTTGATATATAAAATAGAAAAATAATAAGATATAATAATTAAATTAAGCTAGGACTTGATTTATGAAATGAAAATATAATAAGATATAATGATTAAATTCAGTAAGAACTTGACTAAATGCATATCTAAGTTAGTTATTTGAATGAGAATAAATTTATTATTTGTTGTTATATTTTCTTGAAAAATTTAGGATTAAAATTAAGGATAATTCATTTATATGAGATAACATAATTTGTTAACATAATTATAAAAAATTTTCTTATTTATAAAATTTGAAAGTGAATATTCAGTATTTCATTTATCATATATGATGCGAACTTCGTGATCACATGGTCACGCAACCCACACGCAAAGACGCCAATTCCCGGAAAGCCATGTAAATCAAGTTCGATAAAAGTGTGACACAAAGATAACTTGTACCTAGGCACCAGCACTATGAAAAACAGAAAAACCCCCACCCAACGAATATTGATTCGCGAACGAGAAGTATAAGAATGACGCCACGAAGACAGTAGTTGTTCTTTGATAAGTCGTTTTTAGTTCGTTAAAGAACCAAGGGAGGGAGATTATCCCACCAATACACAATAAGTGCAGCAAAGAAGTTTTATTGATTTGAATAGTCTCCTTTACATGTGTGGTTATGCCTCTATTTATAGTAACTAGACTTAAAGAAACCCTAATGGACCTCCTTTAGGTGGACTTATATGAAGCTCACTTACAATTAACCCAAATAAGTAATAATAACCCAAAAACTAAGAAGAAAATACTAAAAATCCAAAAATACCATCCTAGATAAGCTAGAATCAGATTTGTCACCTGATTGTGCATCAAAAGTATCATTAAGTCTCTTATTTTATATATGTATTTATTGTTTTTATTTGGTCTTTTTATAATAATTGATGTGCTTTTTAGTAATGAAGTTTGTTTTAATGTTTCGATAGGTTTTTGGAGCTTAAATGAATTCATTCAGGAAATTCAACATCGAAATTTAGAACAAAGAATTGAAGAGACATTTAGTTGAAGATTGAAGCAAATCTTGGTTCAAATAAGTTCTCCAAATTTGTCCCAAAAATCAATTTTATTCCAATTCTAGAAAAGAATATCATATGATCTATTTCAAGCTCAAACTTGCCTTATGTTGTCTTCAAACTTCAACCATTAAACACTCAAGGTTTCAATGTCAATCTTAGCCCAAATAATAGGTATATTTGTATACTTATTTGGTGCTTAAATTCAGCCCCAAATCAGCCCCAAATCAACCTTCAAATCAGCCCAAAAACAATTCATGATCTTACATGTCCACACAACAACAATTGATTTATTTTGGGTAATTCATTGATCCAAGAAGGCAAGCACATGGATGGAAAGCTGGAGGGGATATTTTTACATTATTTTGGGTCAAAAAGAAGAAATATATAGCTCATAAATGAGAAAGAAAAACGTGCACCAAAGTGGTTGCAAAGTTGTCCTGATTTGATGTTTCAGAACACCTTTTGGTGTTTTGCCTATAACTTTTGACTCGGGTCTCCAAATGAGCTGTTCTTTAATGATATGGAAAGGTGATAGAATTGTATATAAATATGTCCCTAATAGACATCTCGAGAGGAGGCTTCTAAAAAGGTCAAATTCCTATCCAAAGTTAGAGTCAGATTTGAGTCCGAATTTTTTCTGAAATTGTGTTGTGTTCTTCTTTATAGATTTTGGTTCTCTAGTTTGAAAAACTTATTATTTCAGTTTGATTCAAGTTATTTCATGTTTATTGAAGTGTTCTTATATAAAATCATGATTGGCTAATCTCTTTCTTGGATCTGAATCAAGGATGATGGTGATTGAGGTGAGTTCTTTAGGATATGAATGAATCTTAATGTCTATCTTCTTATTTTCTTCATGAATCATTTATTATTGCAAAGAAATTTTAGAAATCATTTAGGTAATGTTATAATCTTGAATTTTTATACACAAACTTTAGTTTTGGTATAGAGATTGCTTGATTCAATGTCTTACTTAATATGAAAGTACTGTTCATTCTTAAGCAATAATCAATTTTCCTAAACTTCATTGTAATATCTTCCGATCTAATATCACCATCGTTGATATTAGGTTGAGTTATCTTATATATGTTGAAGAAATCACCAATACATCACCATTAAAATTGATTTGGACCAAGTCTTACTTTTTCTTGTCTTTTAAAATCTATTTACACTTTTTCATCTTTGAAAACAAATCCATCAATTATTTTCAACCAAGTTATTGTTAATTTAATTTCTCTTGAGTTTTTTTTGTTACCTAGCTTAATTTCCAGATCTAGCTCTCTGTGGATATGACCTCGATCTTATCGAGTTAATTGCTACATCGCACACTCGTGCACTTGCGAGTTAAAACAAGCCAATCATAAAAAGCGGTCAAGCAATTTTGGCGTCGTTGCCGGGGAGCTACCAAGCAAAGGTAACAAATTTAGATTTAATTATTGGAAAAACCAAAAAATATATATATATATAAATCAATTGGCTGGTTTTACCGCCTAAAAAAATTGAAAACAAATCAAATAGCTGGTTTTACCGCCCCAAAATAATTGACCTTAACTTTTTAGATATTGGACTGTTGGACTACTAATTGCTAGTTTTTTTTTTGTTCAACCATTTTTCTTTTGATTTATATTCTAATTAGTTTATAATATTTATTGTTTATATTGGAAGGCTGGTTTTACTGCCTCTTGTTTATTTTATTTGTTTTTGTTGTTTTATTGTGATTATTTTTCTTATATTTATTGTTTGAAGTACTTGGCTGGTATTACCGCCTCTTTATTCATGCTTGTTATTATTGTTAATATTGCTTATTAGTTAAAGTGTGAATTTTCTAATTTGTTGTATTTTTATTTTTGAGCTATTACTTTATCTTTTACATTTCATTTACTTTTATTTGCAATCTTTTTTTTCCTTTCTTTTCATATTCATATAATTGTTATATTATTAGTATTATTATTTTTTCATCATGGCTAATGTTGAAGATATAGAGGGTGAAGGGAGTGTTCAAGCTAATGGACCTCCACAATTCAATGATCAACCTAATTTTCGAACTCTTAGAGAGTATATTCACCTAGCTAGACAAAACACACCTTCATGTATTATCTTGCCTATGAACCAACAAGCTTTCAATTTGAAACCAGGCATGATCCAACTTCTTCCCACATATAATGGTATGGATTCTGAAAATCCATATATACACATTAAGGATTTTAAAGAGGTATGTAATACTTTTATTGATAGAACATGCACTGAAGAAACTATTCGGCTGAAATTATTCTCATTCTCTTTAAAGAATAAAGCCAAGCTTTGGCTAAACTCCCTGTGTCCTAGGTCTATAGGTACATGGAGGGAAATGCAAGCTGAATTTTTAAAAAAATACTTCCCCACTCATAGGACAGCAGCCTTACAACGTCAAATAATGAATTTTTCTTGTAGTCCAAATGAGTCATTTCACCTAGCTTGGGAAAGGTTCAAAGACTTGTTAAATGCATGCCCCCACCATGGTTTTGAGATGTGGAGGTTAGTGAGTTTCTTCTATGACTCTCTTACCATAGATTTTAAAAAGGTAGTGTCAACCATATGTAATGGTGGGTTTTATGACAAAGAACCAAGTGAGGCCTTTGATTTTTTTGATCAATTGGCTGAAAACACAAAGCAATGAGAGACTTCTCTCCCAATTCATGTTGAGTCTAGAAACACCATTTCTCATTCAAGTGGGAAGTTTCAATTGAAAGAGACTGATGACCTTAATGTTAGATTAGTCTCATTGGCTAGGAAAGTAGAGTCTTTTGAGATTAAAAAAATACATGTCATGAGTGAACAACAAGAGAAAAGTTGTGTTGTTTATGAGAGCAAAGGGCATAGGACAACTGAGTGTCTTATCATTTCAGCCTTTAAGGAAGTGCTATATGGCCAAACTTCTGATTCAAGTAATGTTAGAAAGCCATTTCCAAACCAAGTAGGCAATCCCTACTCTGAGACCTATAATCCTGGATGGAGGAACCACCCAAATTTTGGATAGAGAAATGAGGGCTCTTCAGTACCTCAAACATTTCAACCTCCACCCCAACCATTTCATGCTCCCACACATAACACATACCAACCACCTCATAAGAGATCCCTAGAGGATACTCTTCAACAATTCATGCAAACACAATGAGAAATCAACAATCAAGCTTACAAATTCCAAGACCAGACCAATAGGACCTTAGATGACATTCGAAGTCAACTAATTAAGTTGACTCAATCACTAAGCATTCAAGAGAAGGGAAAAATCCCAGCTCAACCAATGCCCAATCCTAGAGGTCAGGTACACATGAGTGAATCTTCACCTAGTGAACCTTCAAACCATGAACAAGTCCAAGCCATCACTACTCTTAGAAATGGAAAGATTATTGACAAAGGTATAGGTTTTAGGATTCCTACAGGTATTGTGGAGGAGAAATCTAGGGAAAGTGAAGAGGAAATCAAAACACAAGTGACAAATGAGAGTTTGAGTGACAAAGAAGTTGAGATAAATAAGAAAGAGATGAGTGAGAAAGGAGATGATTCAAGAAAAATTAGAGTCAAAGTGAGTGATTTAGAATTTGTTCCTAGAGCACCATTTCCACTAAAGTTAGGGAAACCTAAACAAGATCATATGAACTCAGAAGTCTATGAATTGTTCAAACAAGTGGAAGTTAATATTCCACTCCTTGATGCAATTAAACAAGTTCCATTTTATGCAAAGTTTCTTAAGGATTTATGTACAGTCAAAAGGAGATTGAATGTGAAAGAAAGAGCTTTTCTGACTAAACATGCTAGTGTCATCATCCAGTTTAAGACCCCTCCCAAATACAAAGATCCTGGTTGTCCTTCCATTTCATGCATTATTGGAAGTCATAAGATAGATCAAGCTTTGTTGGATTTAGGAGCAAGTGTGAATTTAATACCCTATACTGTTTACGAACAATTAGGTTTAGGAGAAATCAAACCTACTCGAATCACCCTTCAATTAGTTGATAGGGCAATCAAGATTCCTAGGGGTATCGTTGAGGATGTGTTGGTCCAAGTAGACAAATTCTACTTTCCTGTTGATTTTGTAGTGTTAGACACCGCACCAATTCAAGGTTCTAATGCTCCCATCCCAGTCATTTTAGGGAGACCTTTCCTAGCTA
>SRLM01000156.1:0-24188 GCA_015708895.1 Populus ilicifolia | reverse complement strand
TGGAATATGTTGATGAGGAAGTAAGAGAACTCGAGACTTATCTAGATCCAATGCCTATTATGTCAATAGGTCAATGGACCCTATCGTTTAAGCCTTTGATTTCACCCCATGTGAAAGTTGAGGCATCTCTTGTCCAGCCTTATAAACCAGAAAGGAAGCCTTTACCGAGTGATCTTAAGTATGCTTTTCTAGGGGAAGATGAATCATATCCTATTGTGATCTCATCAAAACTTAGTATAGAGCAAGAACAAAAACTTTTGAGAGTCGTGAGAAAACACAAGAAAGCAATTGGGTGGAAAATTACTTACTTGAAAGGAATTAGCCCTCTTTTATGTACACATAGAATCTATCTTGAAGAATAGGCTAAATCTGTGAGGCAAATGCAAAGACGATTGAACCCAAACATGAAGGAAGTAGTGAGAGGTGAAGTGCTTAAGCTACTTGATAGAGGTATCATTTACCCTATTGCAAACTCAAAATGGGTTAGTCCAACCCAAGTTGTCCTTAAAAAATCTGGAGTCACAGTAGTGAAGAATGAAAATAATGAGCTGGTACCAACTAGAATCCAAACTGGATGGCGTATGTGCATTGATTATCATAAATTAAACATGGTGACTAGGAAGGACCATTTTCCGCTTCCATTTTTAGACCAAGTGCTTGAAAGAGTAGCTGGAAGAGCTTTCTATTGTTTTCTTGATGGATACTCAGGTTACAACCAATTTGAGATTTCTTTAGAAGACCAAGAAAAAACCACTCTCACTTGTCCTTTTGATACCTATGCTATAGAAGAATGCCTTTTGGTTTGTGTAATGCACCTGCCACTTTTTAAAGGTGTATGATGAGTATCTTTAGTGACATGGTGGAAAATTTTCTAGAAGTTTTCATGGATGATTTTTCAGTTTATGGGGATTCATATGAGTTGTGTCTAATACATTTAGAAAAAGTCCTTGAAAGATGTGAAGAGAGCAATCTTGTACTTAATTGGGTGAAGTGTCATTTTATGGTGACACATGGCACTGTCTTAGGTCACATTATCCCTTCAAAAGGAATAGAGGTAGATAAGTTAAAAGTGGAAATCATTCAAAAATTACCTACCCCTAGGATTATGAAATATGTGAGATCCTTTTTAGGACATGCTAGTTTTTATCGAAGATTCATTCATTCTTTTAGTACCATTGCTAAACCATTATGTAACTTGTTGTCACAAGATGTCCAATTTGATTGGACATCAAAATGTCAAGAAGCTTTTGAAAAGCTTAAAGGGTTGTTGACAACTGCACCAATCATGCAAGCTCCTGATTGGTCTTTTACCATTTGAACTGATGTGTGACGCTAGTGATTTTGCAGTTGGGGTTGTTTTAGGGCAAAGAAAAAAGAAGAAACCTCATGTCATATATTATGCTAGCAAGACTTTGAATGATGCTCAATTAAATTACACTACAACTGAAAAAAAACTCTTAGTTGTGGTCTTTGCATTAGACAAATTTAAGTCTTATTTGGTTGGATCTCTTGTTATTGTTTTCACTGATCATACAACATTGAAATATTTGCTCACAAAACAAGATGCCAAACCACGTTTAATTCGATGGATCCTCCTACTCCAAGAGTTTAACCTTGAAATTCGAGATAAAAAGGGAGTAGAGAATGTAGTGGCCGATCATTTGTCTCGTCTTTCAAGCTATGAGACCATAATTGATGAATCTCCAATAAATGAACTCTTTGCTGAAGAAAATTTATTTTGAGCAGGTATTGTCTCCTACATTGGTTCTCCATGGTATGCTGACATAGCAAATTACCTAGCCACAAGTCAAATTCCTTCTCATTGGTCTAAACTTGACAAACAAAAATTCTTGCGCAATGTGCACACCTTTTTTTGGGATGACCCCTACCTATTTAAATATTGTCTTGACGAAATTATTAGGCGGTGCATCCCTGATCATGAAATTTCAAGTGTCATTAATTTTTGTCATGCATTAGCTTGTGGTGGGCATTTCTCTTCCAAGAAAACCATTGTCAAAGTCTTGCAATGTGGTTTTTATTGGCCCACCATGTTTTTATTGAAAAAGTTGTGGCTGAAGTTGAGACATTGGATCTTGAAGATCCAATACCATTGTAGTATCAGAAGTAATGAGTCTTTATTTTTATTTTTCATTTTTTTCTTCTTTCTTCCATCTCTTATATTTTCTTGTTCATGCATTCAGGACAATGCATTATTTTAAGTTGGGGGGTGTGAGGTTCTTTAAAAAAAAAACAATGTTTTCTTTTAGTTGTGATATGCAGGTTAAAAAAAAATCAAGCAAGAAGTCAGCTCATATCCAATTCAATTAGACATTCATCCTTGAAAATAGAAGGGGAGTAACAATTTTCTAATCTTTATACTTTTCTTCTCTTTCTCTTTTACATTGAGGATAATGTAAAATTTAATTTTAGATATTTCATTATGTTGAATGCTTGAGATAACCATGCTTGTTAAAAAAAAAAACTTGCATTTGTATGTGAATGAGACTTGTTTAGGATCATCATTACATTTTTGGATTCATTATTATGTTGAACATTGCATGCTTTAATTTGGGATAGATAATATCTTATAAAGCAAGATATAGCATACTTCTTTTAAGATTACTAAAGTACATCTTTCCTTGTAAAAGTTATGTGATTATGCATAAAAGATGAGTATGATGCTTTACTTGTGATTATCCCTTTTGATCCAGTCCTAAACAAGGTTTAAGTAAGTAGAGTAATAATTATTACACAAATAAATAAATAAATGTGTACAAAGTTCTATCTACTCCAATGTTTTGAGTTGCTCAGTAACTAGGGGTATTCATCACAAATGTTTATCTTTACGTCAAACGACAACTTAAAATATGAGTATGCAAAGCACTTGAAGTTTGTGACTTTGTGAGTAACCGGGTGCATTCATCATAAATGTTTGTATTCGCGTCAAAAAGGAAGTGACTACTTAAAGACAAAGAATAAATCATATCTTCAAAAAAAATCAAGAAAAAAAAATATATATATATATATAGATATTTCTCTAGTTTGCTACCTTGTTTGTGTTGGTGAGAAGGGAAGATTACAAGTTGAGTTTTCATATGAATCAATTATGTTGGTTGCACGATACATATGACTGAATTTGGAAATTTTGTATGGATGTTTGATTTAGAGAATGTGAGTATGCTTATTTTTCTTTATTTGCTATTGTGTACACTAAGTTAAAGATACCAATGTTTGCATGATAGGTCCTTCAAATGTGATGAATCGAGCTTAATTATGATTGTTATTATTCTTTCTATTTCAAAGGTTTTATGTTTTGTTTTGCTTGAGGACTAGCAAAATCTAAGTTGCGGGGTGTGATTGTGCATCAAAAGTATCATTAAGTCTCTTATTTTACGTATGTATTTATTGTTTTTATTTGGTCTTTTTATAATAATTGATGTGCTTTTTAGTAATGAAGTTTGTTTTAATGTTTTGATAGGTTTTTGGAGCTTAAATAAATTAATTCAGGAAATTCAACATTGAAATTCAGAACAAAGAATTGAAGAGACATTTAGTTGAAGATTGAAGCAAATCTTGGTTTGGTTCAAATAAGTTCTCCAAATTTGTCCCAAAAATCAATTCTATTCCAATTCTAGAAAAGAATATCATATGATCTATTTCAAGCCCAAACTTGCCTTATGTTGTCTGTAAACTTCAACCATTAAACACTCAAGGTTTCAATGTCAATCTTAGCCCAAATAATAGGTATATTTGTATACTTATTTAGTGCTTAAATTCAGCCCCAAATCAGCCCTAAATCAACCTTCAAATCAGCCCAAAAACAATCTATGATCTTACATGTCCACACAACAACAATTGATTTATTTTGGGTAATTCATTGATCCAAGAAGGCAAGCACATGGATGGAAAGCTGGAGGGGATATTTTTATATTATTTTGGGTCAAAAATGAGGAAGAAAAACGTGCACCAAAGTGGTTGCAAAACTGTCCTGATTTGATGTTTCAGAACACCTTTTGGTGTTTTCCCATAACTTTTGACTCGAGTGTCCAAATGAGCTGTTCTTTAGTGATCTGAAAAGATGACAGAATTTTCTATAAATATGTATCTAATAGACATCTTGAGAGGAGGCTTCTAAAAGAGTCAAATTGCTGTCCAAAGTTAGAGTCAGATTTGTGTCCGAATTTTTTCTGAAATTATGTTATGTTCTTTTTTATAGATTTCGGTTCTTTAGTTTGTAAAACTTATTATTTCAGTTTGATTCAAGTTATTTCATGTTTATTGAAGTGTTCTTATATAAAATCATGATTGGCTAATCTCTTTCTTGGATCTGAATCAAGGATGATGGTGATTGAGGTGAGTTCTTTAGGATATGAATGAATCTTAATGTTTATCTTCTTATTTTCTTCATGAATGATTTATTATTGCAAAGAAATTTTAGAAATCATTTAGGTAATGTTATAATCTTGAATTTTTATGCACAAACTTTAATTTTGGTATAGAGATTGCTTGATTCAATATCTTACTTAATATGAAAGTACTGTTCATTCTTAAGCAATAATCAATTTTCATTTTTCTAAACTTCATTGTAATATCTTCCGATCTAATATCACCATCATTGATATTAGGTTGAGTTATCTTATATATGTTGAAGAAATCACCAATACATCACCATTAAAATTGATTTGGACCAAGTCTTACTTTTTCTTGTCTTTTAAAATCTATTTACACTTTTTCATCTTTGAAAATAAATCCATCAATTATTTTCAACCAAGTTATTGTTAATTTAATTTCTCTTGAGTTTTTTTTATTACCTAGATTAATTTCCAGATCTAGCTCTCTGTGGATATGACCTCGATCTTACCGAGTTAATTGCTACATCGCACACTCATGCACTTGCGAGTTATAACAAGCCGATCATAAAAAGTGGTCAAGCATCACCCTTGAGAAGTCCGAAACAAAATTGGAAAACTCTGATTTGGAAAATTTGTGTTGCTGATTTAATTACTTTCCTTCCTAAGTGACGAAAAGCATTAAATAGTCCTCCCCTCTTTAGGAATAAGCTATGGCCAACTTCCTAGAATAAATTCTTGATTCTTTATCCTTTTAGTATTAGAAAAAGACAAGCCTAACAAGGCTGGTATTGGGCCGGACACATCAACCCCTTGTTCCACATGAATTGGGCTCTTCTTGGACCTAAATTAAATGAATTAAAGGCTGTCCTTCATGCTCCTTAAATGTCCCAAGCCCCTCTAAGTCCATTTTGTTCCATATGTTCTAAATAAGCCCATTCAATGTTTCTTTAAGCTTCTTAGCCCTAGCTCTTATGATTGGCCTAATTGGCACCTCTAATGGGTTGTTGGCATGATTACGCTTGGTGTTAGGCTGATCCGCATCATCCCCTCTCTCTTCAAAAGGATTCGACCTCGAATCATCACCTACATCAAACAGAGTAAGATCAGAAACATTAAAGGTAGCACTAACACTATACTCACCTGACAAATCAACTTTATAAGCATTGTCATTGATCGTCTCAAGGATCTGAAATGGCCCATCTCCTCGTGGTTGTAGCTTTCACTTCCTCTGGGGCGGAAATCACTCCTTGCACATATGCACCCAAACCCAATCGCCAGGTTGAAAGACAACATGTTTGCGCCCCTTATTGGCTTTGGTTGCATACACACGATTCCTCTTTTCAATATGTTGCCACACACTCTCATGAAGAGTTTTCACTACCTGTGCTTTACGATTACCATCCAAACTAACCCTTTCATCAATAGGTAAAGGAATCAAATCCATTGGAGTTAAATGGTTAAATCCATACACAATTTCAAATGGTGAAAATTCAATAGTAGAGTGCACACTATGATTATATGCAAACTCTATAAATGGCAAACAATGTTTCCAATTCTTTAAGTTCTTTTGAATGACACCACGCAAAAGTTGTGTTAAGGTCCTATTAACTACTTCAGTTTGTCCATTTGTTTGGGGGTGACAAGTAGTTGAAAACAAAAATTTAGTACCCATTTTCCCCCATAACACCTTCCAAAAATAGCTAAGGAACTTAACATCTCTATCAGAAACAATGCTCTTAGGGACCCCATGAAGTCATACTATCTCTCAAAAATAGCTAAGTTGCATCATCAGTTTTATGACATCGAATGAAATGTGCCATCTTTGAAAACCTATAAACAACTACAAAAATGGAATCCCTACCCCGTTTTGACCTAGGTAAAACCAAAATGAAGTCCATCGAAAGGTCTACCCAAGGTTCTTTCGGTATAGGCAAAGGGGTATACAAGCCATGCGGTTGAGTCGACTTTGCTTTCCTACAAGTTATGCATTTATCACATATGCGTTGCACATCTTTTTTTTTTATTTTAGGCCAATAAAAATGCTCCTGTAACACTAAAGTCTTAACAACACCAAAATGCCCCATTCACCCGCCTCCATGTGCTTCACGTACAAGCAACTCACGCATAAAACTTAATGGAACACACAAACGACTCTCTTTGAATAATTATCCATCAAGTCTATAAAACTTTTCAAAAGCTGAAGTTTTGCAAGCATTGTAAACATTAGCAAAATCACTATCCTTGTATAATTCTTTTATGTGTTCAAACCCTAGAAATCTAGCATCCAAAGTAGATAAAAGAACATACCTGCATGAAAGTGCATTAGCCACAATGTTTTCTTTCCCTTGCTTATACTTGATCACCTATGAGAATGTTTCAATAAATTCAACCCATTTGGCATGTCTCCTACTCAATTTACCTTGCCCTTTTAAGTGCTTCAATGATTCATGATCAGAATGTATCACAAACTCCTTGGGTCACAGGTAATGTTGCCACGTCTCTAAATTTCTTACCAAGGCATGGAGCTCTTTGTCATATGTAGGGTAATTCAAGGCTGCCCCATAAAGTTTTTCACTGAAATATGTAATGGGCCTCCTATCCTGTATTAACACAGCTCCTATACCGATACCTGACACATCACATTCTACTTCAAAAGCTCTTGTAAAGTTTGGCAAAGCTAAAACAGGTGCCGAACAAAGCTTATCCTTCAACGATTTAAAAGCCTCATCTTGTGCATCATTCCATTTGAATCCAATAGACTTTTTCACAATTTCAGTTAAAGGTGCAACAATAGTACTAAAATCCTTCACAAACCTTCTATAAAAACTAGCAAGTCCATGAAAATTCCTTACCTCACTTACCGATTTTGGTGTAGGGAATCTTGAATGCTTTAACTTTCTCCTTGTCCATCTCGATACCCTGTGCAGTAACAACATAGCCAAGAAATGCAATTTTTTCCATGCAAAAGGTACATTTCTTGAGATTAGCATATAATTGCTCACTATGCAACACACTAAGTACATTAAGCAAATGATCAAGATGCTCATTTAATTTCTTGCTATAGATCAAAATGTCATCAAAATACACAACAACAAACTTACCTATAAATGAACGCAAGACATGATTCATTAAATGTATAAACGTGCTAGGCGCATTTGTAAGTCCAAACGGCATGACTAACCACTCATATAAACCATGCTTAGTCTTAAATGCATTTTTCCACTCATCACCCTCTTTCATCCTAATTTGATGGTACCTACTTTTTAAATCAATCTTAGAGAAAATATGTGATCCATGTAACTCATCTAGCATGTCATCAAGCCTAGGAATAGGATGTCGATACTTTACCATTATGTTATTGATGGCACGATAATCAACACACATCCTCCATGTTCCATTCTTTTTAGGCACAAGAAGCACTGGCATAGCACAAGGACTCATACTATCACGAATGCACCCCTTCATCATCAACTCATCTATTTGCCTTTGAAGCTCTTTTGTCTCCTCGGGGTTGCTTCTGTAGGCTAGACGGTTAGGAATTGAAGCTCCAGGCACAAGATCAATTTGATGTTCAATCCCCATTAATGGTGGTAATCCATTAGGGATGTCTTCAGGGAATACATCATCAAACTCCTGCATCAAAGAAACAGCCACACTAGGAAAAGCAGAATCAAGATCGTTAGTGTTAAAATAAGCCTCCTTATACACAAGTAAGATCATTGGCTTTTAGTGAAAAATGCAAATCTGATTTGAGATCCTTTTGTATAAAAATTAGGTTATTTCTTTAATTTTTCCACACTATTATCATCACACAAGCTTACTTTCTTCACTCCTCGGTTTTTACCTCCACTCTCAACCGGTTTAATTAATGATTTAGGTTTAGCCGAATCTGATGGTTTTCTCTCACCATTATCCTCACGTGAATTTTCACTCTTCCTATCCTCACATTCTTTTTTTAATTTCATTTGATCATCATACACTTGTTTCAGAGAAAGAGGTACAAGAGTGATGGTTTTACCATCCTTTACAGTAGTGAACCTATTTCTAAACCCATCATGAATTGCTTTACGATCAAACTACCATGGACGCCCCAAAAGTAAGTGACTAGCATGCATCGAAACAACATCACATAAAATCTCATCAGAATACTTTCCAATAGCAAACGCAATCAAAACCTGCTTTGTAACCCTCATTTCACCACATCCATTCAACCATTGTAATCTATAAGGCCTAGGATGCTTAATACAACTCAGATTCAATTTCTTCACTAGTGTATCACTAGCAACATTAGCACAACTACCTCCATCAATTATCATGCTACATACCTTGTTTTGGATGTGACATTAAGTGTGAAATATATTTTCCCGTTGCTCATCTACATTATCTTCTTTGATTTGCATGTTCAGCGCAGGTCTTACAACCAAAGCCTCCCCCTCAACAGGATATGCAATCTCCCCATCGCTACAATCCACCAAAGGTGGCATCTCTTCACTTTCAGATTTGTCACTTTCAGATTCAACATCCCCATTGTCTCTTATAAGCATAGCTCTTCAGTTTGGACACTGAGATGCAATGTGCCCCTTCCCTAAACATTTAAAGCATTTAATATCTCTATCACGAGTAGGTTGAGATTCAGATTTACCTTTCCCATCCATATAAGTATCCTTTTTGGCCTTAGGTGGTTCAGCCTTTGCATAAGGCTTTGGTTGGACAGCCCCCTCTCTTTTCAAATTTAGCCTCCATGTTGAGGAAGATGAAGCCAAATTGGTCTAAAAACGTATACTGCCCCTTCTCTTTATTTGCCTCTCTACCTTCATTGTCATATGGACCATGTCTTCCAATTCCATACAATGTTGTAATTCTACAACATTCGCAATGTCCCTATTCAGTCCATTTAGAAACCTAGCCATAGTAGCTTCCCGATCCTTAATCACGTTGGCCCGAATCATGGCAATCTCCATTTCTTTGAAATACTCATCCACGGACCTAGAACCTTGATTCAAACCCTGTAATTTCAGATACAAATCTCTATAATAGTGGTTAGGCACAAATTGTCATCTCCTCCCAGAATGCTACCGACCTCTCTTCACTCTGTCTTCTACTAGTAACATTCTGATCCCACCAAATCAGTGCATAATCCATGAATTCAATGACTACCAATTTCACTTTCATCGCTTCCGAATAGTTATGGCAATCAAAAATCCAATCCACCTTTTTCTCCCACTCTAAATATGCCTCAAGATCATTTTTACCTTAAAAAGAAGGTATTTTCAGTTTGATAGCATCCAAATCACCATCTAAATCAGCATGTCCCCCAACACTACGGAAATTTTCCCTTTGGCTGAATTGGCCCTTAGTTCTATTCCCATAATCCTTTCGGCTTTTAGGCTGCCGAAAACCTTCCTAGTAGTCTATGACCTCATCATCAAAACCACCACCACCAATATCACCAACGGCCTCCTCAAAATCCTCACAATCAGCCCACCTTGGCCTGTTGGCCCTACTGCTATTGTTTGCTTTCAGTTCTACCCCAAGCTTCACATTTTAGGTGCTCGTACCAGCCTTGTTACCATGTTTCTCCACCCTATCAAGTCTGTCACACACATTTCCCATCACAAAATTCATCCTCTCTATCATTTATGTAATGGGCTGCATTTGAAATGTAAGTTCTCCCTCAAGATGGGGTGGTGTGTTGTTTTGATCTGACATGATAGTACCTGCAAAAAGTGGTTAGTGGTAAAAGAAAATTTATCCTCGCATCACTCGTGTTTCGCTCAAACACTCTTAATATCCTCACATACTCACACCTCTCGTCTCACCTTCTTGCGGTTCTTGCAAAACTAAAACCAATACCAAATAGAACCAACTTTGCAGTACAATCCAAATATATATATGACTCAAGAGGCAATAAAAGAAGTAGAAAATAAGCAAAACAAAACTACGATGATAGTCTCGTGAGTAGCAAGCGAGTCTATCCAAGATATGAACGAAACTAAAGACTTTAATAAAAAAACACAAATAAAAAAAATAAACAACACCTAAATATGATGGATATTATGGAAATAAACTAAAAGAAACAAAATCAACAGAAAGCAAGTGAATTTCAAACGTTGATGCAAGACAGACTCGTTTACGACAAGTTAAGTCGAAATCTGGAACCTGAAGTAAATGATGTCCAATTAAGTTAAAATTTTAGATATAATGCGATATCAACCCAAATAGACATAACCTAAGTTTTGAGTAATTTATGATAAAGTTTGATATACTGACGTAAAAAACGTTATGCATCAAACCTGGTTAGACTCGAATTTGAAACCCAAAACAAATGATGTCCAATTGACCCTGAATTTGATATGTAATGCGATTAGGACCCTAGTAATTAGAATATCAAATTTGAGCTAATTCCAAGTTGATTTGATCCAATTGTCTCTTGTTTAGTTTTCTTTACGGCAGAATCAAATAAACGTCTTTTCGAACAATTTTTCTTTTCTTTTCTCTTTTATTTTTTTCTTTTTTATTTTTTTATGCTACTGATATATTTTGAACAATAACAGAATGAAATAACAATTTTTTTTTATATGCCGCAAATTCAAGGAGAAGAAGAAATTGGATACTAAGGAATTTTTACGGAATTAACAAGGAACGAAAATTTCAGAAAGATATAACCTGATTAATGGAGCCAAGCTCTGATACCAAATGATGCAAACCTCGTGATCACATGGTCACGCAACCCACACGCAAAGACGCCAATTCTCGGAAAGCCATGTAAATCAGGTTTGATAGAAGTGTGTGACACAAAGATAACTTGTACCTAGGCACCAACACTATGAAAAATAGAAAAACCCCCACCCAATGAATATTGATTCGCGAACGAGAAGTATAAGGATAACGCCACAAAGACAGTTGTTCTTCGATAAGTCGTTTTCAGTTCGTTAGAGAACCAAGAAAGGGAGATTATCCCACCAACATACAAAAAGTGCAGCAAAGAAGTTTTATTGAATTGAATAGTCTCCTTTACATGTGTGGTTATGCCTCTATTTATAGTAACTAGACTTAAAGAAACCTTAATGGACCTCCCTTAGGTGGACTTATATAAACCCTACTTATAATTGACCCAAATAAGTAATAATAACCCAAAAACTAAGAAGAAAATACTAAAAATCCAAAAATACCATCCTAAATAAGCTAGAATCAGATTTGTCACCCTTAAAAAGTCCGAAACAAAATTGAAAAACTCTGATTTGGAATATATGTGTTGCTGATTTAATTACTTTCCTTCCTGAGTGAAGAAAAGCATTAAATAGTCCTCCCCTTTTTAGGAATAAGATATGGCCAACTTCCTAGAATAAATTGCTGATTCTTTATCCTTTTAGTATTACAAAAAGACAAGCCTAACAAGGCTGGTATTGGGTCGGACACATCAACCCCTTGTTCCACATGAATTGGGCTTTTCTTGGACCTGAATTAAATGAATTAAAGGCTGTCCTTCATGCTCCTTAAATGTCTCAAGCCCCTCTAAATCCATTTTGTTCTATATGTTTTAAACAAGCTCATTTAATGCTTCTTTAAGATTCTTAGCCCCAGCTCTTATGATTGGCCCAATTGGTACCTCCAATAGGTTGTTGGCATGATTACGCTTGGTGTTAGGCTGATCCGCATCAATATATATAGTGACCTCTTACGCAACATTGATTTTGTCCTTTTATTCTTTAATTTTGTTACAGGTATAAATTTTGTATATAAAATGTCATAATCTCATTTTTATTTTTGTAAGTAAGTTTGATGTAAAAACTCCTAAAAATCATCTTGGTACTTTTTTAAGGAATTCTTAATTCATTATGTGTCATGTATGTAATTAAATTAAAAATTATAAAATACTTATGAAACAATTATGAAGTTGTTAGGAATAGTTCCAATAATATATTGTGATATCATCAATTAGAAAAATATTAAAATTATTGGGGTTAAGCTTAAGGTTACTTATATGGTAATGAGTTATAATGTGATGTGGTTTTATGTAAGAAATATAAATTTTAAAAACACCACAAAAATTAATTTTTTTAATTAATATTTGAGGTATAAAATTTACAATATAATCCATATTTGTTTTGTATTAAATTAAATGAATTAATAAAAAATAAATGTTAGGAAATTAATTATAAACTTTAATAATTAGAGATATAAAATTACATTATGAAGTATATCTTTAGATATTAAAAATACAAAATAGAAATAATTACACCATTAAAATTTAAATTTTAGAATAATTAAATTTTAGCATGATAAGATAAAGATCTCTTTATCAATGAGAACTTTTTTTAATCTTAAATGGACTAATAAATATAAACATAATTTAGAAAAACAATCAATTAATAATGTAATTTATCATAGGTATGATACATTAAAAATAATATGTTTTTCTCATATATAATTAGTTCTCTTATCCAAAATCTTGCAAACTAATAAGTTTCAATCAATACAACTTACTATAGCAAGGATACACTAGAAGTGATCCTTTTTATATATATATATAATGAGTCATCGTATTTAGATTTTTGCAAATAAATTTATAAGATTATTAATAATTATAATATTATTTGATGAACTTCTAAATCTTTTAAAATTATAATTTTATGATTAATCTTAATATATTTAAAATCCTCTCAATTTTAGAGGAAAATCTAACTTTAATGTCATGCACACTACAGCTTTCTAGGTGGAGGAAGTTTTATTGATTGTTTATTTTTTTACTCAATTTGTTTGCTGGTTATTTAATTTTAGCATATATTTTTCATAAATACATTCAATATAATATGAATTCATGCATTTTAACTTTGTAACTATTAAAATATTGTTGGTCACGGTCTGAGAGGGACTAACTGTTGTTGCTAGCACTGAGAGGGCCTGACTGCAACCGTTGCTGAGAAGAAACAGTCTATTATTGCTCGCGATGGTTGCTGCTCAAGTTACTGAAATCATTGTTGTCGGTGCTGAGAAAAGAATGTTGCTGCTAGAAGTGCAGGGGTGTAGCTGATGCAGGCGGCTGATGCTTTCGGTGAGGAGGAAAAAAGGTGTGACCTATGGCCAAGACGGAGGAACCTCTCTGCTGATGTTGGCTTGAGCTTGCTCATGGTTGCTAAAGCTGAAGATGACGTTGCTGCTATGGTTGATGCGTGCTCATGGTTGTTGAGGAATTGTGACTGTCGATGATGGTTGCATGCTGGAGCAAAACAAGGAGAAGAGAAAGGTTGGAATTTTCTTTCTGAAGGTGATGAAAGGTCGCCTCTGGTGTTCTTTCTTTTTTTTTTTTCTTTTTTTTTTTGAAGAGGAAAAGCAACGTTTATGGCCGGATTGTTGAAGATGGGACACGGTGGCAAAGTTGATGCAATGTTTTTTTTCCTGTACTGTGCTCCTTTGATATATGCACTGTGATCTCTATTAATAATACAAGAGTCTCATAATATATCAAAAACAAAATCTCAATTAAATTTATTTTTTAAAATTAAAATTTGATTAAATTTAAAAATAAATAACAATCATTGTCATGATGATTTTTTAACTAAAAATTAGAAAAAAAATAACAAAAATATATTATAATCTCTAATTTTTTTAGAAATTAACAAATTACATCGAAATCTATCCTTAATTTTTTAATTTCAAATTTTAATCTTTTTAAATTCAAATAATAAATAAATAAATCAAAATTAAATTATAACAGCAAAATAAGTCAAATTTCTAGTCATGATTTGTTGTCCTCCAAGTCTATTATCGTTAAGTGAGCTACTCTACTCGTCAAGTAAATCATGTGATCTCAGTTGCCAGCATATATAAATTCCCAAAACCAACAACACAAGAAATCCAGCACAACAGTCGTGCAACTATACCTTCAAGTTTATTCTCATGCTTTTATCCCTTTTCTTTTTTAACCTTTCTTCTCTCCATCTTACCAACTTAAATATTAAAGGTCCCATGACTTCAAAAGGATTTGTTTTACATGAGAACTTAGCAAGAAAGCCCATGCTACATCTTAGTCCACAAGTAGTTGTAAGAACCCCAGATCCATTTCAACTTTCAATGACTTCGTCACCATACATTAAAACGAAATAAATAGCGTGCAATCTTCTGTTTCTGGGATTAGGATGATTAAGAGGAATCTTAGAAAAATGACCGCATGTGGGCAAATATTTTTCTTTTAGGAACTAACGGGTTAATCCGATAATTTTAATTTATTTTTTAACAAATCCTTAGACATTAATCAGAATTTAGGACTGCTCAGATACGAAAGTGCCCTCCTTGAACCCCACGATTTGCTTGTTAACCCTTACTTAACTTGGCATCCAAGTTTAGTATCTTAGCTGTGGAAAGAGGGTTGATGACACCCAGGTTCCTTTTTCATGCAAGATCTCACTTTCGGCTTCTGTTGCCTATCCTGTTTCTTTGTTTCTTTTAAGCTACCTAATTTGGTAGTTCTGCTTTAAACCCAACACAAAAAGGGCTTCTGCTTGTAATTCAAGTATTGCCATTCTATCGCTTTGCTGCAGTTTGGATCGTGTTCAAAACGATTTTTATTCCAAGCGGTGTCCCAAGGCACTCCCACTGTCTATTGCTTGATCTTGGACATTTTCCACCTTAATGCTGTAATAACCCTCGATCCCTGGTTTCTGAAGAGAAAATTGTGAGACAGGTATATATTTTGGTGGAATTTTTTTCCTCCTAAAGCAATTTGATCAAGAACCACATCCATGTAGAATCATTTGTTTTTCTTGTGCCATGTTGGTATGTGCATTGCCACGACAAGGTCATGGATTCGATGGCTGATATAGAGCGTCTCCTTTTCTTCCAAATTAGGGCATTTTTTATTCATGTTCATGATATATATAGGCTAACAAGTTATGGTGGTGGCTACATGGTTTGAAAAAAAATTGTGACTTAAAATACTTATTTTATTTTTTATAAATTGGTATCATTTGTTTTTATTTTAGATCATTTGTTTCCATAGTTAATAGTTTTTTTATATTATTTAATTTATATAAATATTATTCTTACAATATTATTTATTAATAGTTTTTTTAACTTTATATACATTAAAAAAAATGCAGGATGCACATTACGTACATGGGGAGGTTTGATTGCAACTGCATTGATCTCTTCTTGCTTTCTGGGAGAAAGGAAGCTTCCGGACCACCTTTTCCAGCCAGATTGCGAGAGCTTCCGAAAGCAGGGACAGATCTGATCCATGAGAAATACCGCATACTGGGCGTTACTCTAATTATAATTTTAAAAGTGTTTAATTAATTAATAAAATATAGTTTTACATAAGTTCTACTAATTTTCTTTTTTTAAATATTGGATACAAAATGAAAAAGTTGTAATTATATTAAAATTATATTTTTCAAAAATTAACTATAAAAATTTCCACAACATCAAATATATATTAAGATTATGATTAAAAACCAAAAATAAATTTGTTAATACAAAGAACATAAGAGAATGCAACTCTTGGAACACTGTGGTATTTTTAATTTTAGTATTTGTTTATTTAAAAATATTTTGTAATTTAAAATATATTAAAAAAACATTTTTTTAATTTTTAACATAAAAATATCAATATTATAAAAAAATATTAAAAAAAATATTAATTTAAGACGAATGCAATTGCAAAAGAAAAAATAATCAGACATTACTAAATGCTCGTTATAAAGGCAAAGAACTTGAAAAGAGCCCTGCACTTGCAGGAAGAAGAAGAAGAAAGTGTGTGTGTCATGTGCGAGAGGGTCCACCAAGATATTTACCTTGACATTTTCATTGGTTCAAGGTGGGAGCAATCCCCATCCGACTTTGTCTTTATATTAGAGCCACACAAATGAAAATGTGCTTGCTAAGCAAAAATGATTAGGAGCCTCGAATTCTCCTTCAAAAAAAGTCTTCCTTGAAGATTATTAACCCCATCTATGTAGATAACGTACAGCACGAAAGGAAACCGTTCTTGTCAAAGTATGTGAGCTGAGGAGTTTGAAATTTATTAATGGAGTGACCATAGGTGCCCTTCCCTTCCCTTGCCAGGCCAACTTGCTTTAGAAGACCAGACGCGCCCTCTCATGTTGATAGAGATAGAAAGATTGTAGAGAGAGAGTGGTAAGAAACAGTGAGTAGATGGATGGATACATAAAGTTGATGCCCCCATAGCGAAAAGCTAGAACATCAACAAGTCAATATCAATCCACTCGGTCGGGAGGCTCCCCAACTTGCAAGGCTTTAAGACGAGGGAGAAAGAAAAAAAGACAATTCATGGCGGTGTGTGTCTGTCTGTCTAGTCTAGGCTATGTAGGGTTTAGCCGAACCATAAAAACCAACACCAAGACCCCATTCTTCTTTGACCAAACACCCCCCCTCGCTCATGCGTCTATATTTCTAGTGGGCCCTACTTCCAAATCAGCGGCGCCATCAGTCTTTACTTGGTTTCCAAGCTCATCCACCTCTCTCTCTTTCTCCCCAATATTTATCACACCATAAACGAATCCGAACACCATGCTGTTTACTTCTCCCTCTCTCCATAGCCCCTTTTCTTGCTTCGACCTCGTGTCTTTTATTCTCCTTGACAACTTAAACATCCAAATTTAATTCCCCACCAATCACAGCCCATAGTCTTCTCNCCCCCCCCCCCCCGAAAAAAAAAAAAAAAAAAAAAAAACCAAACTAGTTGTAAATATTAAATGAACATGAAAGGAGAATACGTAGAACGTCATCAAGCAAAGCATGAAAAAACTCCAAACATGTTCTCTGAGCTCAACCCTCACCACCAACACCTTCCCTTTTCCCAGCACTTTCAACTCTCTCGTGAATCCGAAGAGGAAGATACTCGTAGTACTGGTGCCGCCACAACACCAAATCCCATTCCCACCTCTCGAAAACTCAACGAATTTAACAGCAGCGGTGGCACTGACGGTGCTTCTATTGAAGTAATTCGTCGGCCCAGAGGCAGACCGCCCGGTTCAAAGAACAAACCCAAACCACCTGTTGTTATAACCCGGGAACCTGAACCAGCCATGAGTCCTTACATCCTAGAAGTCCCGGGTGGAAACGACGTCGTTGAAGCACTATTCCGTTTCTGTCGCCGAAAAAATATGGGAATCTGCGTTCTTACAGGAACCGGCACGGTCGCTAACGTCACTTTGCGTCAGCCATCGACAACACCAGGAGCTACTATCACTTTTCATGGAAGATTTGATATTTTGTCAATTTCGGCAACTTTTTTGCCTCAAACAACGTCCTATCCAGTGCTTAATAGTTTTACCATTTCGCTTGCGGGTCCACAGGGGCAGATCGTCGGAGGGATTGTTGCTGGAGGTTTGGTGGCTGCTGGTACTGTTTTTGTTGTAGCGGCTTCGTTTAATAATCCGAGTTATCACCGGTTGCAGGTTGAGGAGGAAGGGAGGTATTCTGGGTCTGGTGATGGTGGTGGTGGGGAAGGGCGATCACCTGTGTCAGGTGCAGGTGGGGGAGAAAGTGGACACGTGGCAAGTGGAGGAGGAGGAGGAGGAGGAGATTCTTGTGGGATGGCTATGTATGGTTGTCATTTGCCAGCTAATGATGTGATTTGGGCGCCCAGCGCCAGGCAGCCACCACCAGCGCCTTATTAATGTGATTATCATGTAGATGATCAGGGTCAATCAATATTTTTTTTCAGCTTTTAGGAAGTTTGATTATGAAGATTTTTTGTTTTTAATTTAAGCTTTTCTCTGTATATGTTAACCAAGTCGTTAAGTAGCTCTTTTCGTTTCCATGGAACGAAAGAGGAACAGTGCTGCTAGTTTTCTTTCCTTTTACCAAATTGGTAATGTTCCTTTTTTTCTTTTAAAGAAATGGGAAGTGCATAAAGAAACTGACTAGTGTAGTGTAAGACGGCGTCATGCATGTCAAAATCATGAGTAACTTATGTTTTTCATGGTGGGATTTTAACTGGAGCATGTTTGCTTTGAAGTTTGATAGTGAAGCAATTTATCTCCGCCAACTGCTGCGGTAGATTTGGGCTAGTTGTTGCTTTCTTGCCTGAAGAAACTGCACCGCTGGGGTAAAAAGACAATGGTTCTGCTCGGTTGATATTTTGCCGCTTCGGTTCTTGATGTATGCCAGTAGAGAACGGGGCTAGGGCGGGCTAGGGCTGATGCTTTTATCCAATACATTTTTATTTTTTTTCCGATACCCACTTTAATCTGTTTCTTTTCCCGTTTTTTATTCTTCGATCCATTTGTACCTTGTTTTGTCTCTTTCTATCTGCTGTTTTTTTCTTTTTCTTTTTACTTTTACGAAAACAAAAATACAATGAAAGCGAAGATAGGTCTGGCTTCTCTCTGTCACCATCTTTATCCAAATTTTGATGCCCTGAATGTTTAGCTGTTTCTCAACGTAAACACAGTTGCGCTTAAACTTCTAGCACAGAATGGGTAGATGTTAACTAGATCACTGTATTTGATAAAAAAAAATAAAAAAATATTTATGTGTTATTATCATGTTTTTTAGTGGAAACAAATGAAAATCTTTATGTTAACATGATAGGTTCAATAACAATTTAAAAAATTGTTAAAAATATAATTTGATTAAAAAATTTAAAATATAATTTTAAAAAATATTAAAATGAAATATATTATATTGATATTGATTAATGTATTAAATTTATGGCAAATCATAAAATCAAAATAATATTATAGAAAATAAATCAAAATAAAATATATAAATTGATTAATTACCAATTAAACTAATATGGAATAATAAAATTTTAAAAAATCAATTAAAAAAACAACTTGGCTTTATCAAAGTTATAACTTAGATCATGTGATTGAGATAATAACTCAATAAAAATCAAATAAAAATAAATTATAAAGTTTAATTCCCAATTAATCTAATGTTAAAAGATGAAATTGAAAAAAAAATTAAATATTAAGTCTAAATCAATTATTAAGTCTAAATCATAATCATAATCATAATCATAATAAAATTATTCAAAATCATAATCTAAGTAATGAGACTGAGATAATCATATAAAAAACTAAAAAAATATTAAGTCTAAATCAATTAAATATTGAATAATAAAATTTAAAAAAAAACTAAAAATAGATTAAAGAAAAACCTAAGTAAACCTTGGGATAAGAAATCTCATTGTTAAAGGATAAAAAAAAAATTATCCAAGTTAACTTACCAAGCTTGTAACTCAAGTAACATGATTGTTTTATAAAAAGCGAAATGAGAAAAATAATATAAAGGTTAATTTCAAATCAACCAAATATTAAAGAACAAAATTGAAAAAAAAAAGAATATTTTATTTATTTAAGTTAACCTGTAAAACTTGTAATTCAAGTCATGAGAGCAGGTTAACGTCATAAAAAGTAAATAAAAAATGACAAATCAACTCGGATTAACCTATTAAATCAACGATTAAGGTTATAAAATTATGATAACCTTATAAAAAGTAAATTAAAATAAATAATGAAGTTTAATTTTCAATAAAATCATGGTTGAGTGGTGAAATATAAAAAAAAATCAATCTAAAAACTCGACATAATAAAACTACCTCGATCTACATGAGTTAAGTTGCAAAACACGTAACCTGAGTCATAAGATTGAAACTACCTTAATCTATATGAGTTAAATTGCAAAACACGTAACATGAGTCATAAAATTGAGATAACCTTATAAAAAGTAAACTAAAATAAATTATGAAGTCTAATTCAAAATCAATCTAATATTGAAAGATAAAATTGAATAAAATATCAATTAAAAAAAACTCAAGTCAACTAGATTAATCTTTCAAACTTGTAACTCGAGTTATGAAAATGACATAACCTCATAAGAAGTAAAATACAAAAATCATGAAGCATAATTTATAGTCAACTCAATGTTGAAGAATAAAATTAAAAAAAATCAATTAAAAAAATTCGAGTTAACTCATTAAACTTATGACATGAGTTATGACACCAAAATAACAACTTATAAAACAAACTACAATGTAACTGTCCTCTGTTGCACTTTTAAGCTACAAGACAAAAGCATGTTTAATTAATTTTAAGAGTTATAATCACATTTTATATTTGCTTTTTAGATATTATCAATTCGAGTCCTATAAATTTTAGGGTCATTAGAGACTTATATGGTCATTAATTTTGGTACCCGTGAGATTAATCAAAGTGCACATAAATTGGCCCAAAATCCCATAATAATAATAATCAAAATGTTTAAACATTTAAAATAATAGGTTACATAACTTCCTGCCATGATTTATTTTTTTCAATTATTTTATATAACGTTTATAAATGTCTTTTGCTATGAGTATGATAGTTTTATATGCAAGAATTATGTTTTTTTTTCAAAAAAAATAATTGACTTGAAATTTGAATTTTATTGATTAATAAGAGTGCTTAATCATTATCAATCTTCTCAATTCTCAATACATCAAAATAAGGTCCTACAATATAAACTTGATAACCCACCTTCTTAGTCAAAACAAGATAACCATGTCATATAATTAAAACCCACTATTAAAAAATTGTTAAACATTGATGGAATATTTTGTTGATATATATGCTTGATGTCTGTTGATAATTTTTTAACAAACATTATTGTTAATGAATTGATATCGTCAGTTAGCTTATCATTGAGGATTTTATATTTATCAGCATTTTCATTGTTTAATTAAAATGTTTATGAATCTATCAACAAAATATATCGGGGGTTAAAAGAGTCATTGTCTAATTGTTTGATTCAGGGTTATTAAGAAACTTAGTATACTAATTTTATCAAAGATTCCAAGGGTAAATAATAGGTTATGGTTAAGAAAGGTATTAATATTCATAATACGCCCTACATGAGGTATGCTACATTGTGTGGTTTAAATATGGTTCAAATATTTTGGTGGGTTCTTAACCAATAGTCTATTTATAGCTTAGGATGAGGATTTTATTCATGTGAATAAATCTGAATTCATTATAGGTTCGTGTACCTAAATGAATTCTTATGAACATGATCCATATAGGTGCCATGACATGACTTGCCTATCCTAAAAAGTGAAAGATTTTTCAATAATTTGTATGATATGGTGAAAAATACTCTTAATTAAAATTGATGAATATTTAGAATAACTCTGACAATTTTATAGTCAATTCTCGATATTTAATAACAATCTCACTGGTCGGTCCAACATTTATTTTAGAATTTTAATAATTAATTTTCATCAATTAAAATTTTATAAGTTATCAAAATATTAGTCAAATTCTTGTGGATTCAACAAACTGATTATTAAATAAAAAATGCATGCTAAAAAAATAAAATATACTATGCAATTTATTTTTTTAATGAGATATGATTTATTTATATTTTTGAGAGATTTGGTCATATGCAATAGACAAAAAACATTGGCACATATATTATAATGTTTTTTGTGTATTAGATATGAACAAGTCTCTCAAAAATATTATACACACACACTTGTATTTTTGTAAGGCCATGTTAAACCAAAAAAGTTATATATATATATATATATATAGAGAGAGAGAGAGAGAGAGAGAGAGAGAATAGGCCTAAGAGGTTTTTCCCAAACACACCCTTAAACCAAAGAACCAAAAAAGCAAACTAAACATGGCCTAATGATTAACTCGGTTTTAACCCAACAACATTAACTGACATGATCAAAAGATTGATGTCTTTTTCTAAGTGCAGGAGTGTCGACGTAACAAATAACCCAGCAAGACCGGGGTTGAATCGTAGGGAGGTTAACTATATAAATTATAAATAACAACAACAACAATAATAAAAAGAGCTTTGAGATGTGATATTGATATAAGGATTAAACAATAATAAAAATAATTATTAAGGTTAGAGGATCCACTAATGGTATTTCAAACAAATATAGTATAAACTCTTATTACTCAATTGAAAACCACACATAAAGGAGGTTCCAATTGGATTATAAATTGATAACATGATTATATTAATTATCTTATTCGAATAATCCTAATACTTATAAATGTTATCAAGTATTTATGATTATAACTTATATTAACAACAAATCAAGTTCCTTTCATAGCACAAATGTCGGTTATACTATACGGTTTGTTCTGTGAAAATGCCAAGTATTTATTGTACTAAGGTTATACAACATAAATTTAGAATAACCATTTAACAAGTAAAGTATTAAGAGTGAATAACATACAAATACAAAACATGTTAGTATCAAACATTGAAGTCCATGTTGAGTTTAGACTATACTTATTATTACACCATTAGTATAACCTTTTTAAGTTACCAATTACTTGAAAATAATATGTGGTATTTATTCCAAGAAATAACTTGAAGATTTGGACATCTTGTACTAACCAAGTTCGAAACTTGGTTGATCCATCTGAAGGGATAAAAACTAATGGATCTAAATGGGTCTTTAAAAAAATATCAACAAGAAAGACAATATATAAACAGGCAATGCAAGCTTTAAGGAGTAAGGGTATCTAATTTTGATGGTATAATCAACAAATTTGATTTTATTAAAAATATAGATAAACCTTGTGTTTATAAAAGGATAATGGGAGTGGTGTTGTTTTTCTAATATTATATGTAAACGATATATTATTGTTAAGAAACGATATATTTACTCTCATTAGTAAAGTTTTGGCTATCCAAGAGTTTTTTTATAAATAAATTTGGAGAAGCAACCTATGTATTGGATATAGAAATCTTATCTAGATAGATTTAGAAGGGTGCTTAAATTGTCTCAATCCATGTATATAGACTAGATGTAAAAAATAGCTTAGCATTGAAAAATCTAAGATTAGATTTTTATCTACTTAGCATGGAACACCTCCTTCAAAAGACATCTGTTTTAAGACACAAATTGAGAGAGATATGACATAAATAATATCTTATACTTAGCCAAATATATATAAAAAAACATAAATAAATAAGATAAGAACATGCATAACATAAAAGTTAACTAAGTAAAGAAAATGAAATGAGAAGTATAAATAAAGGATTAATATAAGCAAAACTTAAGCATTACAATAAAGAGAGAGTAAAAACATGATCTTGATTTAAAAACCAAGATGCTTGAATGCATGAAAAATACTTCCTTTTATAGGTCAAAATTAAAAACTATTTATCAACTAATTATTGAGTGAGGTGGCTACATCTTCACTTGATGACAATCCTTATTTTTTTGTTTGAACAAAACATCATTGCTAATGATTAGTACTCAAAAGTGCATTTTTATCATGGTTTTATATCATCATTTTGCACTTGAAGTATCAATAACTCCTTAACTAAAGTACGTTTTATAATAATCTATCTAATAATATAAGATACCTTTAATTTGTGGTAAATGTCTATTTTAAATGCAGGCCTATCACATAAATGAAAGGATTGATTGATGACTTTAAGAACTTCAATTGCAAAGGCAAAGAGATGATTAAACTTAGAAAAGAGATGTCGGTGCAATCCAAATCGGAACACTATTTGGTAATTGGGTCATATCTGGAGCTATAGATCTCAGCTTTAGGTCTACTTTATATGGATGGAAAGTTAAGACATAGACCTACAACTTTCATATGGAGCCTAAGATCTAAAAAGGCCATTTTCAAGTCTAAATTGTTGCAACAACAAAGAAGTCCGAATCTGTCCTCCAGCCTGAGCACTGTTCAGTATTTTGGCCATATCTGGAGTTCTAGAAGTCAAAATGAACTGAATGTTTTACATAAGAAATCTGAGACAATTGTCTAGAACTTTCATGTTTTCTAGTGGCTCTAATTGTGATGTCATCAATGACGTTTTGGGCACACAAGAGAAGATAAGGATTGT